>JAVQKC010064549.1:0-19916 GCA_036025475.1 Philypnodon macrostomus
ATTTACATGCACATATACGGTATATCTATAGAAAGTATAACATATGGCTGGTGAACAATGTAGGTTTTATTTATTTACTTAATCTTTTCTGAAGCAGATTTTCCCCTTCTGATATGAACTACTCGTCATACATGCACAGTTCTATCTATATCCATACGTATAGCATATGGCTGGTGAACAATGAAGAATTGAAATACATTAGAAGTCATGAAAGGTTATGTATATATGTATATATTCATTATTTATTCATTTATGGTGATGTGCAGAAGCAATATCTATGACAGTGAAATAATAAATAAATAATACATGTATAATAACATATGGCTGAGAGAACAATGGGAAGCAAAGCAGGAATTTGCAGATTTGGCAATGAGAAAACAATTGCTCAATATAGATTTACCTATAATCGTGGCATGTATTTATTTATTGTTCAGGGTGGCATGGATCATCTAATCAAAGTTCTCATTCATAATAAGATCAATTCGTAATAATGTTCACAATTCAGAGAATTGCCTGATATGGATCCTGTAACAACTGATAATAGAGTCAATCTTCTCAAAACAAAATAGGTCTAATAATAACTTCAGGCAAAAGGTGATACTAAATAAGGGCAACATATGGCTAGCGAATGATGAACAATGCAGTAATTCCCAGCTTTGGCGACAAGAGTAAATTAGCTGAATATAGCTTATTTACACCAACAGACTGGATTAGCTTCACCAGACAGTCACAGAATTATGGACTGAAAGATCATTTGCTGAAAAAGAAACTCGGGAACATGCTTTGGCGCGAATAATGTTTTTGAGATCATCTTTTAGGCTTACTTTTTGTTTGTTTGAAAAGATACATGGGAGGCAATAGAGGCATGTACATTAAGAAGTTAACTCGATCCAGATGCCTCAATCAATATAGTGCAAGAACCAGTAAATGCACATGCAAGAGTAGAATATTAATAATAGAATTTTAGGCAATTATTTCATTTTTGTAAGGTCATTTTAAATTCCAGCCTGGAAGAGCTGGAGGAAGTGTCTGGGGAGGTGGAAGTCTGGCCATCTCTGCATAGACTGGTGCCTCCGCGACCCGGCCCCGGTTAATTTTGATAACTGCATCCTTTTGTTCCAAATGTATGTTGAACGTATGAACGTGAACACTTAGATGCACCAAGTACAATATGGACAGTGTAATTTGACCCTAAAATGCCTCCATACAGACGTTATTCCCCCAAATATTCAGCACAACCCTAGTCCTTCAGTATCTGTTTCTTTCTTTAACCAAGCCCTAAGTGCATTTGTTGTAGCACACGTGTTATATAGTATCGTTACTGTTGGAGGTGTTAGGTGTTAGGATAAATAAACAGTCACCTCGGTCTCTGGCGTCCATCGAGGAGGAAGCTGCTCTCTTGTTGCCCTCTCTCTGTCCCTACGGGCAGTACGAATACATGTACTTACCCCCGCTGCATTATTGATGGACCATAATGGCGCCATTACAAGAGGATGGGGTAATATTTTAACGCCGGGCTTATGAGGACAAGGGAGAATTTACAGTCCGCTATAGAGTCATTTTTTGGCATAGCGTGAAATAGTGGTGGGGAATAAGAATTTAGCCATGAGACAAAACAGTATTGTCTTTATTGGGCATTTTCTGACCACTGACCACTTTATAAGGCAACTGGTACACAAACCCTTTGGCAATAACAAGACAGTTTAGCCCACACAACTGACACTCACTGGGCATTGTATCTTCTGTTCCCTAGCAATTGTATTCTAAAGTCCCAGGAGATCACGCATTTCTGAATACACAAAATGGTCCACCTGGCCCCAACAATCATGTTCACCTTTTGTATTCATTCTGATGCTTGGTTTGAACTTCAGCAGGTTTGTTCACGGCTAAATCCATTGGCTTGATACAATGTAATAGGCTGATTAAAAATTTGAGCTCAACAGGTCGATAGGTCTGCCTAATAAAGTGGCTGGTGAGTGTATACGTATTCAAGCTGGTAGTGAGTTTGTGGCTCATAATGGTCAGAACAGCACAGTCTGGCACAAGCTGGACTGAGTTTTGTGCTGACCCCCACTCTCTCAACTCCAGCCAAATTAGTGGACCTTAAACTGACTCTGTAAATTTCAAACCAGCTAAGACAAAGGTAAATCTTCTCAGAAAACAGTCTACTCCTACAGTATAGCCAGGGACTGGGGAAATATATGTGACAAAAAAGCTTTCGCCAGCTCCTCCACCCACAGACGATTCTACACCAGCAAAAAAACAGAGAGAGGTGAGGTGGGGAGGTCAGGGCGTAGTTTGAGCAACGTTTACAATCTGACAGGCTAATTAGGAGTGTCTGCTGCTAGTATTCACACTATACACACACACACACACACACACACACAAAGGAAGAGTCTTTTGGATTTAGCTACAATTAAAGATGCAAAGAACATCACTATTGCATAATATGGAGTGGCAATGCTACGCTAATTAGCAGTTTCACAAGATATTCACTAATGTTATTCTAATTGCTATGTGTTATGTATTTACACAGACAAATATACTGGATAGTAGATTTCTCAGAGCATCTAAAGAATACAAATAGTTTATTCTCACAATGTTTTAAGTCCAGGTTGAGAACTTTCTTCTTCGTTGGTTTTAGCTGTGCTCATGACAACTGAATGTGTATTTGATCTGTTTCTTAATCACTTTGTATTGATTGTTTGTTAATGTTGTTAATTGTAGTTTTAACTTGTCTCTTAAAAGCTGATTTGCCCTGTGTATGAACTATGTGCTATACAAATCCACAGTTCTTGCAAGCATTACCGCTGAGAGGCACACATGACAACACACCTGAGCCACACTCTACACACACACTACAATGAATGGATGAATATTTAAAACAGGTCAGCTGATTAGGGCCTAACCACTTCCTGTGTGCTTTCAAAATAAACAGTGTAATCTTAGCAGTAAAATAATTACCAATGCAATATTCTACACAGCACTATTAAAATAGATGGGCTTACATTTACATAGGATTTTTGACTTTATTTATTGAGCCCAAAATACTGTACACCAAACTCAGACTTGTAGTGAAGATGGTTGTTAGCAGCACTCTTCACAGCTAAGATTATCGTGAACCATGCACTAGTTAGGTCTAATTCCTTGTGTCTGGTTTGAACTGCTAAGCAAACAAAAAACTATGCATATTTATATATTAGTAAATATATTTTCCCAGTTTACACGTTCACATCTGGGTTTACAGCTCTCTCCTTTATGCATTATGGTGCTGCCTAAAATAGAATCGACTGCCATAAAAGTATATTTATAGCATGCTCTCAATAAATGTTTGATTTATAAAAAGCAACTATACTATCTACATTCTCTCATCTGTCACCCTATAAAACGTGTGTCATATGGAATGTTCAAAATTCCGGAATGGAGGCGACTGGAGCAAAAGTGAGTTATCTTCACAAAAAAGTGTGGTTTGTGGTGAGGGATAGAATCATTCTGAGCATACAATAAAAAAAAAACTATTGTGGTCTTCAACATTTCTGTAAAGACTTATCCAGTAAAACCTAAATATCAGGAGTTTTGCTTCCAGCCAAAAGTCTAACTGTTACTAATGTGTACATTAAATAAACACACAATGTGAGGTACAGTCACTAATGTTTCCTAACCAGGCTCTGACATCACCTACATGTAGCAGAGTGGCTGTCATTTGTCAAAACTATCTTAATTTGTGATATTTTGTGGCTAATTCTAATTTCTCCATTGAAAATGTATTATGGTCTTGCCTCCAGTTGCCTCCATTCCAGAATTTAGAACATTCTGTTTAACTTTGAAAGGGCCTATATAGTGCCTATATATCATGCCCATAGTTGCTGGGTTATACTCCAGCCCCACATGACCCCTGACTGGATTAGACACTAAAAATGAATGAAATGTTTTGAATTGGCAACAAAAAAAACAAAAAAATATCTAACTTGATTTCCGTCATTGTGTGAAAACGTGTCTGCTATATCAACAGAAAAAATAAATAAATTCTAAGTCCCTTTGTAAAATCTGCATTGTGTCCAAAGATGGTAACTTCCAAACAATGTGTGTGCTAAAGCGTCAGAGGCAATTTGCCCAACACGAGTCTGACAATAGACATGTTAAAGCACTCATTACAAATCTAATTAAATTGGTTGCTAACTGTCTTTGTTATTCCTTCTCTGATGCAGAACAAAAGACTATTTTGAGTGGCACGCACAGAAATGAGCTGAGATATGTGGGTGGGCTACTGACTGTTGGTTATTTTTTCTTTATAGTGGTCAAATACTTTTAAGGACTGCATTAAAAATTCAACTGTCATTATTGTCGCATAAGCTGCCACGATTCCTGCTCTAATAAAAGACACACAAAATGACAAGAGCTCAAAATAGCTCTTATTACAGCTTATTAGTAGGATGGAGTCTGCAGGTCCTTTCCATGTTACAGTGGGTTCTCTCTGGTCCAAAGTTGTACAGGAGAGGAGTCAGTGTAAATGCTAACTGACCGTTGTCCAGGGTGTGCCTCACCAAAGGCCCATAGTTTCTAGGATAGGCTCCGGTCACAAAGGGACTTCATCTAGGCTATGACAAATCCATAGGCAAGAATAATTGAACAAAAGTATTTTTTTTTACATTCATTTTTCTTGCGTACATGTTAAATTAATGTATTTCTGGAGTGGTAAATTGAGAACAAGTGTCTTCAATCAAGGTCCATTAGTTTCTTACTGAGGCAATAAAAAGCTGGCATTATTTCAAAGTATATTTAATTACATTTGGGGGGGAGCACTGAAGAACAGATGCTTTTCATATCATTAGTCTTGGCTTTGAATATTATAGGGGAATCTTCAAAAATAATAATAATGTGTGAGGTAATCTTCTGTATCTTTATAGAATGACTACCACATTTAGTATACAGTATAATTTTGAAATCACAAACACAGTTTATCAAACAAGTAGGCCAGCATATGATAAACACTTTGAGGCCATGGGCAGTGTACATGTTTAGTCTCGAAATAACAAATGCAAACAAACAATTGCCGGTATATAGTACAACACATATGGTCTTCTCAGCATCAGCCACACCCAAAAAGCTGGCTCTTTACTCCATCTCTCTCCCTCCACTCCAGACTTCCTCATTGACCAGCCCTCGTACACAGACAGACAGAGGGTCAGAGCTTGTACATGCAACACGGGAGCCACAACCACATGTAATGATACTGCTACATCCTCCTCATTGTATCCTCTCACCGGACATAAAACATAAAACGACCAAGCCCTGTTCCGATGGTGCCTCCCAGACGCTTAGGAGGAGCAGCCTGGAGAAGGATGGCCGAGCATGCAGCTAAGCCCATCAGATTGAATTACAGCTATCAAAGCAAGCTAATTGAGAACAAGAGTGTATTTTTCCACAATACATCTTACCTTGACGCTTCTAAAGGACCTTGTTGAGTTCATTATTTCATCAAAGCCCAGAACAAAGGGATGTTTAAAGGGGCCCTGATGTGCCAACTTATAATTTGACTATTTCTCTCACGTTATAATGTTGTTTCCTCATCAAAAACATACCAGGAGTTGCATTTTGTTTTATTCTTGAATGTTTGATTAAACCTATATGCTGAGGCACTGATCTTCTCATGAGCTGAAAATGCTTGGCACCCCTACGTTCTACATAAATAGGTGAAGAAACACCACCTTACCACTACTTCCATGGTTTATATTGGTTGTAGTAGTAAAAGAGTAGATGTGACCAGCAGGGGGAAAGAGGGCCTTGAAAGAAAGGACATTTTCAGTTGAGAGTTTTGCATTTTGTTTTATTCTTGAATGTTTGATTAAACCTATATGCTGAGGCACTGATCTTCTCATGAGCTGAAAATGCTTGGGATCCCTACTTTCTACATAAATACGTGAAGAAACACCACCTTACCACTACTTTCCATGGTTTAGATTGGTTGTAGTAGTAAAGTAGATGTGACCAGCAAGGGGAAAGAGGGCCTTGAAAGAACGGACATTTTCAGTTGAGAGAAAGCAGAGAGAGAACGTTTTCAATTCTTCATACTATATCATTTTTTTTTGGTTATGAACAAGGTAATATAACATAAAAGAATACCCAATTTGTGCAAAAAGCTTGAAAAAAAGGCATACCGCAGCCCCTTTAAACCCTGTAAGTGTTCTAATGATAATAATTCATTGCCAAAAGCAGTTCTCTTTTGTTGTTGCCACTTTAGATATTCAAATTCAGCTGTGAGCATGAATGAAAAAAAATGTCCAAGCAAGTACATAAACTCATCGTATCAGAGTCAACGCCCCAAGCAATTATTAGCACATAAAAAGAGGCCGCTAGATGAAGTGAGGATGTAGAGATCTGGTTGAAGATAGGGATAATAAGAATGGGAAGAAAATGGGGGTATGGTGAAGCGGAAATTTCAGATGGGAATTCAAGATGGGAATTTGAGCGTTGCCGATATAAGGACGCACAGAGACGAGGGAGATACCTGCAGCCGATCTTCTCCTATGGCCTACTAATGAGGCTCTACTTCCTGTGTCGTTTCCCACACACCAAGAGCATATAAAGAGGAGGTAAAATGTAATAAGGTTGTGCTGAAGGTATTCCTCAATCTGTGGCAAATGCAAACCTAAATGTTTTCATGTACAGCTTTTTCTTGCATCTTCTGATAAATCTGCCCCATTGGTATTCGCAGTATTGATTTCATTTCATATTTATAAATGAGTACTACCATGGCATTTGACTTAATTGGAAGGCTTGCTAGCTATACACGGTTGGCCTTTGTGTATTTAGAGAATCATTGCAAATTAGACAAAAAATTAACTATTCATGAAGCAAAAATTGTGCTAAAAAGTCAACAGATTTCTAATGTAATGTGAGTGTAATAACTCCAAAAACAAACTGTGCAATTTGATAAAGGCCAGTCAGTTTTCAATATCTTCATATCTTCATCGTCAGTGTTGATCTATGGTATTTTCCATCATTCTGTTCTTTAAAGGATTCTGCCCCAAAACATTTAGCTTAGTTTATGTTTTAGGTTATGTTTTTAGTTAATGACACAAGAGCATCACAGCCTTGAGCACAACTCTATTGATAAATGAAGAGAAAACACCAGACTCAGATGCAATAACACTTGAATTCACAACATAACGAGGTTTTATAGTCACCTTTGTGTATCTTCAGCAAAAGGTGCCAGGAGGTGCAATTTTCAAATCTTTGCGAATAAGCAGATAGCAGGGCTATGGGCTGAAAATGGTTTTCTTTAGCTGACCTGCTACATAGGGTAAAGCTTGTCATTGTGCTACTATGGGCCTTAGGAAGGGAGATTTGAGCAAGCTTTTGTGCATAAGAGATTTGGCCAGTTCATGCATGTCACAAAGAAAGCCCCCCTTGTTGCTACTATGGGCCAACATAAGAATATAATATTTAGATGTCTTTTCTGAGGAAATTCCTTGGTTTTTGCCAAAAAGTTACATTTTCATCAAGAACATCAATAAAAATGACATGTTTAATGCTAATTTCTTTATTAGATATTTAATAATGCATTTACATATTTAGGTAAATCAAACATAAAAATAGCAAAATAAATCAAAACTATGGTAAAAGGCTAACATATATTAAATGTATATGTATATTATACCGTATAACTGGGCTGTATTGGCTGGATATCTTATAGTACAAAAAGTAAAAAAGGCCAACATTGCCTATTTAAAAGCAATGGTATTTGACAAAACTGAACACTAAACTCTATATTCAACCAACCTCACCTTTTGTCAGCCATGAGCCACTTTCCATCAGCACCACTGCAGCAGGTACATAATGGTCTGTCTCCGGCGAAAGGTGAGCCCTGTCGGCAGGGGTCCCCCACCCGCCTGGCTTAACCCCCCCTTCTCCATCACCCACCCCCCTCCCCCTCCATCACCATGACAACCACTTACCATGACGACCCCTCTCTCCATTGCGACCTCTGTCACCCAAGGCCCGTAATGGAGCTAATACCATCTCCATTTACCGCCACTGACACCCCCTTGAGACTATGGGACCACCACCCTTTTTTTACTCATCATTTTGTAATTCCTTCTCCTCAGGGGGTTAAAAAGCACATCAGTCTACCACAAGCAAATTCTGTAGCTCTTATGGGTTAACTCAGCCTCCGGGCATTGCAAACAATCGGATCAACCAAGTAACTACTCCCAGGCAACTTCCACCATCAAGGACATTTGTAGAATGACTATCCATAACCTTATTTTGAAGCCATTAAAGCAACGGAACGCTATTTCTGCCACACAATCTCTTGTAGGGACGAAAAGGGACAACGACAGAAAAATCATGGACATGCAGCATCTTGAAACATCTCTTTGTCTCTGGGGGTTGGATAATGACTTCATGGCAGTCTGTCATATAAAACTGATTCAACAAAGGCAAAATGCTCCACCATTATCCGTATCCGCTGACAGTTATACCAGCTTCATCAGACACTTTTGGCTTATTATCAGGAAAAATTGTTCATCATGTATTGGCAAAATCTAAGCAAGCCACCAGCAAGAACAGAAAGTCGGGCTGGGCAGTTAGTGGTGAGACAAAATTAGCATTGGGAATCTTGAAACTCGTGACAGCGTCTGCCGAATGAAAAAGCTGGGATACATAATTTCGAACACAAAAAGCTTTATACAATTATTGCAAAAAAATGTCCATAATGTTTGAATTGAATCTTTCTATTGCCAGGTCTTCAAATTTGGCCAACACAAGTGTACAGCCTAGGGACGGTACAATGGTACAAAAATTCATTTCATAGTTCACCATAGTTATTTGCTCACAATGACAAAACCATGGTACATTTTTTTATATCCTGATCAAGAGAGAAGCCGGTTGCAAAGTTGCAAGCAAATCAAAAATGTCTTAAATGTTAAAAGCCTACACCAAAAATTGAAATTTCTATAAAAGTAAAAAAAATGTAAAGTCCTATAAATTATCGCAGTCTAAATATCTGAATGAACA
The DNA here is from genome assembly GCA_036025475.1 of Philypnodon macrostomus. Classification (NCBI taxonomy): domain Eukaryota; kingdom Metazoa; phylum Chordata; class Actinopteri; order Gobiiformes; family Eleotridae; genus Philypnodon; species Philypnodon macrostomus. The sequence continues at coordinate 9,019 of JAVQKC010064549.1, forward strand.
TGTCTGTATCTATGTATTCTACGTCTATGTAGTAGTGTGTGACTTACCCACGGCGGCCCCCGAGGGCTGAGCGAGCTTTTGACAGCCCCGACGTCTTTTCAGCATCCTCTGCAACCTTTCATCTCTATGTTCACTATCACTCACTAGAACTCCTTCATACTGCTTCCTAACCCCTAGAACCACTCCCTTTCCTACTTTCCTAAGCTTTTGAGCACCTTTCTAAGCTACAACATTTTCACTAGACTTTTTCCCTATGTCCTAAAGGAGCTCGGTGGCATGGTATCGCTGGTCTTTTGGCTGGCACAGAGAAGGAGCAGACACATGCGAGGGCTATTTTGTAATCCTACGGGTCATACCACCTTGGCATAGGAAGCATAGAGGGGAGGGGGGGAGTGAGGAAAGGATGCAGCAGGAAGAGAGAGCCAATTTATAGAGTGACTATCCATCTATACTATCGGTGCATCCCTGCGTCTGCGGCAGAAGTGGACTCTTCCGAGGTTTTTTTTCCCACCGCCGGCTCGCTGCATCCTCGCTTTAGGAGTAACTGGGAATAAAAAGGAAGACAGGAAGAAAGGATGCAAGGGAAGGAGGGATGGAAGGAAGAATGGGAGTGGTGGCAAATTACAGATGACAAAAGATGGGAATATCTGGATGAATACAGAATTTGAATAGAAATGGGAGGGATGCTTCTAGATAAATGCCAATCAATGCATGAAGTATATTTTTGTTAGCGAAAAAATGAAATTGCATTGTTACAACCCGAAGAACTGTTGGCGCCAGCGATGGTCTGGAAGTGAAAGTTAAGATTAGATTAGGATTGCCTTAGGGGTAGCTGAGGTTACATTTGATCCACATTTTTATTTACTTTGCACAACACACTTTCAAGCTACCAATGATGACCTGGGTATGATATGCTCTGGTCATTCTATATCACGTTGAAACAATGAATTATTTACGGAGCTTTCTTCAGCATTATTTTCTTCATTGAAAACAGCATTTCACTCAAAATCGATCTGGCAATTCAGAAGAGCCACCAATAACATTTATATTTAAAAAATAGAAAATGTCATGTTGAAATGGTTTCTGTCCACATAATGCCACTGATGATACTTTTAACCAGTGCTCCAGAAATACTAGTACAGGCTGAACTATTACTACACATACAATGAAATGCAGTGAAAATGTTAAATGTAAAAATGATTTTGTTATACACATAAAACCCCACATTATAACCACAGTTATTCTTCATGTTGTTGCCAGATATGACTTTTTGCTTTTATGTTACATTATTATTTATTTCCACATAAGCTCTGTTTTCTCTGTGCCCATAACATTCAGTTTCTAAGACTTCTTTTATGTTTAGACAAGATACATAGTGAAGTGAAGGCATTAAACAATTTTCTTCCTTGTATTTTGCTTTTATATGTAGACTATTCTTTAAAATTCTAGCAGGTTACATAAATAAATAATAGAAAATAAAATAATAATACAATAAATCATTACATTATCTGGCCAGACAGGAGATACATTTGTGCTGCCTCATCTTCACATTTAGCAATGATTTCAGTCTACTTTAATAGCTTTAATAACAATTTCCTTACAATTGCCCCAACATACTGTACTTTAGCTCCAGAATGGAGGTCACAGCAAATTGAGCTTCACATAACCACGCATGTTAATACATGTAAGCACGTTTTAATCTGCTGTTATAATTGACTGACATTCCCTATATAAGGTACAGTAGACTGCCTCTAAACGCCATAGTGGGATATGCTAATGGGGCTTTGACGATGTGTGTGCAGGAGCGTATTTGGGAAAAGGGAAGTTGTGTGTGATTGAATGGATTATCGTTGAACCATGAAGGAAGGTGAAGCAGAGGTGGTGTAGTTTCTCAAGAAGACTTCTAGCTCCCATCAGTGGGTCTCAAACTGTCAGGCTGCAGTAAGGGTCTGTGTGCGCTGTGTACTATACCATTTTAAAATCTCATTATGTGATGTTGATTAGAAAATCTATTATGGTTTAACAAGGACTGAAATGTGAGTGCTTAAGGCAATGGGAGCAGACAATGATAGTCGTACATATCCAAGGGCATGGAAATGTAGTGTACAACCAGCTCAAACAACTGCTTATATATATAGATATATACAAAAAAGTTAGGGTTAGTAGTACAAGTACAAATAATGTTGGTGGTTTCCTGACAAATGCGGGTTACAGCATGTACAATAGTCATTTAGTTGCAGGGCTAACACTTTGCAAAACCCAGTAAACATTTCATGATTTTCGACATGGTATTTCATCCATACATCCATCCATTTTCTTCCACTTGATTTCAAATAAAGGAAAACTATGGCAGCCTCCAGGTATATAAATCAGTAATGGCTAGCCTGGAATTTGAACCTGCAAACTACTTGCTGGCATAGATAACACTGATATAGACTAGATCCAGCACCATAAATCAAAAGTTCAGCTAAATGTAAAGTTGTGTTTACACATACATTTCTCTCTATTATATTTGTTATAATTTCCACATTTAGGACGGCTTGACATGATTAAAAAAAATGCCAGCCTCAGGAGAAAATAAATGCATACATAAAGACAAACATAAAGAGAGTCCTAAAGCATGCATTAGCGTCTGAGAAACCTGTGAAGACACAAATGGATGTAGGCTACAGCTCCCCGGCACTGAACACATAGAAAAACAGTGTTTGATGTAAAGACAGCTTCTTTTGTGCCTCCAGAAAGAGAGAAAGGAGAGAAAAGAGAGAAAAAAGCTCACAGCACATCCCAAACAAAAAAGAGTGTGTTTGCATCTCTGACTATTTCAATAATGACTGCAGAGTTATAGATACATATATAGAGAGAGATGTTTGTTTTGCTAAACTGTAAATTGACTTAATAAAAAAACATTTGGTTTGGGTGACCAGATGTCCCACAGTTTTTAGCTCAAATCAGCGTTCCACAAATTGAGGCTAATTTTCACTCATGCACAATTGATTTACCTACGTCGATTTATCAATGTTCTCAGTGTTAATGAAACTGTATTAATGTCAGATTCAAAATAGACTCTGAGTTTAACATGATTAGTGATTAATACATAGGCCTGACTAAACGAGAATCTATGCATAAAACAATAATACTGTGTGATGCAAAATAATAATGTACATGTATTTCAATTGCATTTTGAGTTTTTTTTTTAAGTTACTTTATTTATTCATGACAGCAAACGTGTGAGACATGGTTTACTGAAGGCTTTCCTGCACAATTTGGACTTTATTTTTAACCGAGGCACACACATCTCCCATTACATTACACTGTATGGATTAATGCAAATTCACCTTTTGTTGAAGTAGGTTAGCCATGCCTTTGAGATGAGCTATTGATTCTCATTTTAGCAGGAGGGCCGTTGGAGCTGCTCTGTGAAATTAGAGCTTCTTAAAAAACCATATGTTCTCTAACTGTCTGTAGACACGAGCAGACATGTAAATTAGATCTGTATCTAAACATCTGGACCAGGGCCGTGTGAAAACCAATAGAGACCAGTGTGTTAATTTACGCTAATGGAAAGTTTGGGGAAAGCTACTACTGCATACACCCAATAAATCTTATTAGGAATAACGCAATTGACCATTTGTATACTTTATTTTGAAATAATTTTTGATATTTTTGATACACTAAATGATACTTCAGAAATATTTTACGACATTCAATAACAATACTAAACCATAAGCAGTTTTCAGATATCAGATTTTAGACTATTTAAGAGTTTTCACAACTGTAGGGCTACGTAGAGACCTAAACTGTATTACAGGGAGGTTTTTCAAAATTCAGCGTGTTTGGACCCTGAATGTTGCTTTAATTGCATGAACTGGTAAAACAGGCATAAAGAATATTGGCTCTGTAAAAAGTGGGCCACAATAAAATGATTTGTGATTACATTGAGTGCCAGAGTCATATTTTTATTTTATTTTATGGGCACACACACTTGCAAAATGTACGCTTGCATGAATGACTAAATAATATCAGATTTCGAATGCAGTTTTCTGTCAAGTACATGTCTGCTGTGTCTGTCACATACGCCTAGTTGATGTATAAGCCACTCCGTAATCATGCATGTATATGAGAGCTTTACCCGACACAAATATGATTATGCTCCCAGCACCATACGGCGAGGCTAATGGGCCCCTGCTCGTATTGACAGGCGCCATGATTGACAGCTGCACGGAGAAGCCCTGCAGTCTCTTCACTGTTTATACCAGACCAACTACATCTACATGCTCCAAAACCAAGATATGTTGCAATTTGATGACCCGGCCACTTTATTAGGTAAACATCAGTGGAATCGGGTGTGGTCTTCTGCTGCTAACCTTAATGTGATGAGTGGTTATCTAACATAATACTGTCTGTCCTATAACATCAGCAAATTGTTTTTGCTTCCAGAACTGCCACCAGACAATCCATTTCTGAAATAGTGAAAATGGTCCACCTGGCACCAAGAACCATGTCCAAAATGATCGTCTTTCTTCATCATCCTGGTGCTTGGTTTGAACTTCTGAACACACATGTATGACTCTATTAGCTTGATGCCATGTGATAGTATAGCATGTGTGGGTATGTGTGTCAGCAGGTGTGTCTGTGAGCACATCCATATGCATACAGCTCTATGGAAATGGAGCATCTGTCACCACTGTCCTCCCCACCGCTTCTTCTGCTGCTGCTGCCGTAGTGATGGTGTGTAAAGGGCTTTGTCTGGACTGATTCAGTGCTAGACGAGGCACTCCCCGATACATCAGGCTCATATCAGCTCCTACACATCTCCACCGCACACGCCCAGTTCAGTTGAGATGCTTTATTGCCACAGCTACAGAAATATACAAGAGAATATCAGGGGTGCTGTCAGAAGAGCTTAGATGGGTATAGTACACATTTATATAGTCGGTTATATGGGTAACATGAATACGGTTAGATTTACGGCCCGAATTCCAAAAAAATATGCATTAAACATTAATATTGATTAATATTGTTTGTTTGTATGTACTGACATTCCTCATCATACATGTTTCATACAATCACAAATAAGACATATCAATTTGGTTATCCCCAGATTTCCCATACATCAGGGAAACCAGATCCAATAAATTACATTTTTGAACGATGTATTTAACACCGTTTTGAGGTTCCAATTTTGATATCACACCAACAAGTCTGCATGTTCTCCCAGTGTTCCTGTGGGTTATCTGACATTGTCCAGTAACATGGGTAAATGAGTCAATCTAAACTTTCCTTTGTGAACAAATGTGAATGCCTGTCTTCAGTGTATGTTTCAAAATGATAGCCTTTCATCTCTCCAAATGCTCATCCAGCCACTGACAAACCCTTACAGGAATAAGAGAAAAAAGATACATGAATGTGCGTATACAATATTATACAGCTACATTGTCCTGTCCAAATAAACTAAACTATTAAATGAAAAATACTAAGGAACTTATATATCAGTTACCTTTGAGCGCATATAGCTCAACTGATTGGCAGTCCACCTTTAATACACCTGTCTGATTATAGAATAGCGGCTGTTTTCTCTACGCTGTCTTTGTGTGCGTTTGTGTGCATGTACGTTCCCCTTCCTCGACAGCGGACAGCGGAGGTGTGATATGAGTGTGAATGTGAACATTTATCTCAGCGGGGAGGCTCTTCTTAAGTGTCCACGTGTAATGAGCTGCTGTATCTGACCGGACACATAGACATTGATTAATACCGTACCTTTTTACAGTGAAAATCAAGAAAAAGCATTGATTGACAATTGCCGCTATAACATGAAAATTAGCTTGTCAGTTTGAGTGTGCTGTTGCCATGCAGCCATACATACAGTATGTTTAACCATGTATTGGCACCAAGTCTGAGTTATTTTTACATTGGAAACCTTGGTAAAGCATTGATTGACAACTTCTATATTGCATTTTCAGCCCTATGTATGTTTAACACTATATATAGCCTATATTTGCACCAAGTGTGAGCTCTTTCTTGGTTGGAAATCAGGGGAAGCCTTGATTGGAAACTGGCCCTATATATTATGAAAATTAGCCTGTCAATTTGAGTTTCCAATGCATCTGGAGCCATATGTTTAACCAAATATTCTCACCACGTCTTATTCTTTTTTTTTTTACATTTGAAACCCTGATAAAGCACTGAACTTAATTAATTAACCCTATATTTAGCCTATAGGCATCTGCCCCTCTATATATGAAAATGAGGCTATCATTTTGAGTGCAGCATTCATCTGCAGCCATATGTTTAACCATATATTCACACCAAATCCGCAAGAAAAAATTGAAATCACCGTATTGACATTGATTGACAGTCACTTCTATGATATAAAAATGTAGCAGTAGTTGCCATGCTTTTGCCGCCCCATGTTTAACTGTATATGTGTAGCTGGTCTGAGTAGTTCTTTGTGAGTGTATTATGCCGAGCTGCAGAGGTGGGGGCGGACCTTAAACTGGCGCCATGTTCCTCTTTGTGCACTTTCAGACAGACGGTACTTTCATATTGACGTACCGTATTGATGAGGATGTTTCCCAGACACTTACCATATCCTCAATAATAACCATAACTAGCACACACACCTAAGGCTTTACTGATAAGGCATAAGGAGGACATCATTAAGGTCCACAAAAGTACACAATTTTAAAAAAAAATAACAAAATTGAGGATGGGTTTTAAGCAGTTGTTGTTATATAATGGTGAAACTGCAAATTATGCACAATTCCATATACTTTAGGAACGGCTGAGTCTGTACACTGTACCTCTTCAGCCACAGTTGCCTTGGGGCAGACAGCCAATAGTGGACAGACTAGACGATAGTGTGACCAGATCATAATGAACCAAAGATGGGGCTTAAGGCATGTTTAAGTGGGATAATGTGGGACATGTTTTGAAACAGCAATAATTTCTCTAATAATTCATTGTCACTGACCAGCCCAGCAACTATGGGTTTTCGGCGGGTTACAACCACGCCTTTTGAATTTGTTCAAAGAGAAACTATTTACACTTCCAATACAAAATAGTGCTTTGGTTCTGTCCTCCACTATTGACTTCAACAATGAATTTTCCACAGAGCCCACTTGAGAAGCTGACACTGTAGTAGGTAGCCAGACTGCAAGAATAAACTGCACCATTCAGCTTTATATATAGCCCATACAGTTTTAAATCTAGTGCTGGGAAGATAGAAAATTACTCTATTGTCTCCCCATGTTGAATTTCTATACTTGTTTAGTAAACTATAATACTTCTCCTTAATGTAAGCACCTGTTCAAAACCATTCTCCTTGGAATCATCTGCATTGTTTTTCTGGACAATTTTACTAAGCAGGACTATCTTAAAGTTGAATCAAAAATTACCCTATATTGCCAGTCATGGGACTAACTGTTGTACTTGAGCAAAAATAAGTACTCAGTCAATAGTACAGAATAACAGAAGTCATCTGGCAAAAAATGAGACCCTCTACGGGCTGTATTATTAGAATCTTTGGGACAAAACTGTAAAGTATTGAAAGCCAACACCATACGTCCTGTCTGTGTATGTAGAGGTAGTGTGTGCTCCATGTGTGAGACAGTGGGAGGTTTCACAACATCAGGTAATGCAGCTTCAAATGAATAAAAATGGGTCCTTCCAAGATGATTGTTAGAATATGTGGCATTTAGACTCTATAGGTGTATTGAAAGTCAGTGTGGAGTCAGACAAAGACAAAGACTCATTGAAGGGGTGCACATTTGTATTGTCTGTATACATACACTATAGGCAGGACCACACTGTGAAACCCTGCTCTGACTGCTCCTGTCAATCTGAATCAGGACAAATGTAGAGTTATTACATTAGCATACACTATCTAATCGATGTGACAGATTTCCATGTAAAGACACTGACACTGACACATGACTTTAGCTCATGACATTTCCCTGTTTATTGTGAGGTACTTGACAGATAGCATCAATAACACTGGAGCAGCAGGTGAAGAGGGGAGAGGCTACAACTGCACATGATACATTATACAATCTATTTACATCCAGTTCAATTTAGTATATATATACACCTATACTGATTAAATGTGTGGTAGGTCTGAAATCCCTTCAAATTCATCATATCAAAAGGGGTATTTCATTTGGAAATGCCACAGGCGACTATAGTAAATTAAAACAGGCTGCTGAGAACTGTACTATGTATGTTAAAGCCTTTCTAGCTATAACTAATTAGTGGACTAAATTGCTGGGCACTAACAGGTTTGACAGTTGAAGTAGGTTTGGGAACTATCAAATGTTTTTGCCACAAACTTGGCTTGAATAGATGCTGATACATGCAGGCCAAATGTAATCTTTCAAAATACATTCAAGATTCATAAAAACAATTTTAATCCCATGTATGAAGGAGGCAGTGGTGCCGTGGGTAAGCATTCACCCTGCAACCAGAAGGTTGCTGGTTTGAATCCCCGCCCGAGTACATACTGGTGATTGTTTGGTGCCGTAGGCGCAGACTGGCAGCCACGCCTCTGTCGGCTGTGACTACACACCACTGGGTGAGACTGAGGAGTGAATGAATCATGTAACTGAGAAAAGCGCTGTATAAAACCAATGCATTATATGAACATCTTGGATCATTAGTTTGTTTACATTACCTTATTGTATCCCTTTATGACGCTACAGATCTACACTGATGAAGACCATTAGCAGACTCCACACCTCTCCTCTGTCTGTTGTTGTTATATAGGTTAGCACCATATTAACATTTACAACAATGCTAATGGCCAAGCGTGGACTATGCTAACGCTGTAATGAGTTGTTTGAGTGCATCTCTCAGACTTTTCAAATGTGGCTTTTAACTCAAAACAGCGTGTTGCTAAATTGTCTCCCTGCAGTTTATCCTATTTATACACAGCTTTTAAAAAGGCTTTCTGTTTTTTAAATGAGCAACTTCTTACTCAGGCTGGTGGAGAGGACGCAGTCAGAAATTGTTTATGCAACTTCACAAAAGTGTTAGACGCCGATATTTCAGGATTTTCTCTCAATCTCAATCCAGGTAGCTACAGATATATACTGAAGTCCTGGTCCTATATTATTTTACAGATTGACTGTGGTAAGATATTTCAAGAGGTGGGTAGAGTAGCCAATACTTTTACTCAAGTAAGAGTACCGTTACTTCAAAATAATGTTACTCATGTAAAAGTAAAAAGGTACTCATTCACATAATTACTGGAGTAAGAGTAGAAAAGTACTGGTGAAAAAACTAAAAAAGTCCTGAGTAACTGTTTGAGCCTAATGTCAGATTATTTGTTTAATTTTGTGGTAATCTGGCAAAAAAATAAAAAGATAATAAACAGATTTTGATATTTTCAAAAGATAAACTAAAAACGTAAATATTATTTTCAAAAATTAAGGCACAAGGAACAGAATTTCCACATCCTCACATTTTTCACATAAAGCTTTTCTTACATGACACACAAAGGTGGTAAAAGTACTCTTACTCTTTCTAGATTTACAAGATTTTACTCAAATAAGAGTACAGTTACTTCAAAATATTATTACCCAAGTAAATGTAAAAAGTATTGTGCAGTAAAGCTACTCTATGGAGTACAATTTATTTAAAAAGTAAATGTAACTGGTTAAATGTGACTGAGTAAATGTGACTGAGTAAATGTAACTGAGTAAATGTAACTGAGTAAATGTAACTGGGTAAATGTGACTGAGTAAATGTAACTGAGTAAATGTGACTGAGTAAATGTAACTGAGTAAATGTAACTGGGTAAATGTGACTGAGTAAATGTAAATGAGTAAATGTAAATGAGTAAATGTGACTGAGTAAATGTAACTGAGTAAATGTAACTGAGTAAATGTAAATGAGTAAATGTGACTGAGTACTACCCTCCTCTGGACATTTCAATGTTTTTTTATGGTCTTTGTTGTAATGCTTTTGTGAACTGTTACAAAAACGGGCCCTGGATGGTTAAAGGTTTAAATGATACCACATCAGACCATGTATGCAGTTAAATGTAGCATACTAGGACACTCTGTATCAGCTTTGAAAGAAAATTGAATAAAATAATTAAGCAGAATTAACTGTTTCTTTTTCTTGAACGGAATCTAATGTCTTCACCCTAAATTTGTCTCATAATTGAATCCGTAATTATTGCATTTTTCCCATTTTCAGAGTGAAATGATTTGCAACTATGGAAAAAATCAACAACAAAAAAATCATTATTATGAATCTATTAAACTGCAGCTTGACCATGAAACAGAAATGAACAGTATTTGACCAAAATGGCAAATTATTCTTCACGAAATAAAAGTCCACTGATTTCTTCCTCCATTTACCGACTCCTCTCCCTGCTCCTCTCCGCCGACAGTGTCAATATTAGCTGTGTTGTCAATTAGCCCAGATCGTCTTCTTGTGTGGGAGTGTGGACATGGGCTGGTCTGTGCTTCTCAGGGTCAAGTATTAAGCTACAAGAGGCCCTCAACACAGTCTGAGTAATGCAAGATACAAGGGCTTCACTTAGAGATCTGCACAATGTAAGGCCAATGCTTTATAATTATGGAAGAGAGGCAATAATAAAGAGTGGGCGGCTGAATTTCAATGTTTGTGATGGTTTAGTAACTTGCATGGCCACAAGCAGCCGGTAAAAACAGAGACACTTAATAATTATGTGTTTTTTTAAAAGGTCACACTTTATTTGACATAGCCCTTAACTACATTGTATCTACCTCATTAAGTACAATGTAATACACTGTGTAACAAACTGCAATAACATGTAACTACATTATACATACAGAATGGTTAAGGTTAGGTACAATGTAGATACATGTTATTACAGTTTGTCACAAAGGGTATTACATTGAACTTAGTGAGGTAGA
>JAVQKC010064550.1:0-41370 GCA_036025475.1 Philypnodon macrostomus
AGAGAGAGAGAGAGAGAGAGAGAGAAAGAGAGAGAGAGAGAGAGAGAGAGAGAGAGAGACAGAGAGAGAGAGAGAGAGAGAGAGAGAGAGAGAGAGAAAGAGAGAGAGAGACTGAAGGGGGAGGTGGTATAAGAGCCGGAGCGGGTTTTAAAAGTTCTATGCCATGTTAGCTTTGTGATAAAGTAAAGTGTGCGTGGCTACATTCCCATAGAGAAGGATGGAGAATGGAAGCGAGAATGTCCACCTATTCCCTGCTCTCCTTGTTATCTTTGGTATTCATGTCAAGATGGGTGATTGTGTTGGTCATTAGTGTTCCTATACCCAACAGAGTGTCTTAGTTAGTAACTTTGAGGGAAGCTTCATCTTCACTGAATATTCACCTCTTTGACTGCTCCTGTCTCCTTTGTCTGGAGAAGTGCGGGAATCTTCGTAATTTCTCTTTCTTTTTAAGACAAATGAACTGGCTTAAAGTAGGGATGTAGACAGGCATGATAAAATCACTTAAACACTATAACCTATAATGAATTATGGAATCATCCATGGTTTCTGAAAGTATTTTAATGATTGAGGAAACTGTGGGTAGGCTATGGGTCACCGCATGTCTTTACATTTTCATTCCTCTCATTTGGCTGACCCTGTACGGGCGACACTGTCATTCTACCATTTCTAAATGAGCACCAGACTAACAGCACACTCTACATTACAGAGGTGGGTCTAACAGTATAAAAAATCGTACAAGATTCAGGACAATTTTAACCACTTCTCAAGTCAAAATAACAACTTTTGCTCTCATCTTTTAGCAAATGTTTGAAGCAAATTGGCTATTTCCTTTTAAATATAAAAATAAATTTAAATATTTTTTGTATTAGATACGGCCTATACAGAGACCAAAATTAAAATCCAATCCACCTTTCAATTTTTTTATAAATACTATTGGAAACTTGGCACTTAACTAGTGTAAATGTATTGTAATATAAAATTTATTTTGGTCAAATAAATACTTAAATAAAATGAAGGTGATTCTAAAAGATTATTAGCATACTCTAAATTGGCCTAGCCCAGAGCCATTTGAGAAAGAATTACATGTAAATTATAAAATGAAAGGAAATCAGATGTTATGTTTGTAAAAGATGCCGATACACTGCTTTGGCCCCTCGCTGTTGGATTCCACCATAAAAATAACCAAAGGCAGATTACAGTTTGCCCTGACCTCCAATCTCCTCTAACAAGCACGGCTACTGAAATCAGCTGCGTCGTCATGTACAGACCAAGATAATGAGGGCGCTGCCTGAGGAGAGACCCAATGCAAAACAATTATAGTTAGTTACAAGAGCACAGGTTAATATTCTCTCATGTCCCTCTGCTTTGGCGTTCCCTTTTGTCCTACATCAATCTTAATGAAAGTTATGAGACCTGCCCGCAATGATAAGCAGCCACTCAGGCGTACTCTGTGTCAAGGCCCCCACATTATGCCTCCCCTTCAGCCTATGTTTTGCATAGCCTAAAGCATCTATTAAAATCCCCTTGTAAAATTCATAAAACAAAAATGTGGTGGGTCAAGTCTAGGGGGAGCCAAAGTAAGCTGCTTATTAGCAGGGAGTCGAAAACACAGATCCAATTACAGATCCTGAACAAGGAGCACTAAAAATCAGCATTGGGGAATAAGTATTTTCCTTTCCTTTCCCCTACAATTGGCCTAGGTGCGGAGAAGAGAGAGGGGAGGTATCAGCGCGCAGGATCCACGAATGGTAATTACAGTGGGAGTGTTTAGTGCATGAAGCCAGAGTTGGAGCCATTCAAGTACAAACTCATGTAAATCTTGACTTTGCTTCAGATAGTAAATTGGTCGGGTTTAAGAGGAATCCCAGAAGGAACAGAGGAGAGGGGCCGCGCTGAGAGAAGCCATGAGCTCCAGAGATATGTAAAGAATCTCTGTCTGGAATTTAAAGGGCTACAAATTAGACCAGACATTAGCCTTTTCTCTTTTACAGAGCCAGCAGAATGTGAATGAAACAGAATAAATAACTATAAGGCGGCTTTTCTCCCTTCTTATAAGATGACATTAATCCTTTCATGTGCAATGACAGCTTACAGGGTCTGACCCTCTCCCTAGACAGCCTTATAAAGCCTGGAGATTTCTTAAGATCCCACCAAGAACAAGCTTCTATTAATAAGAGATCCTGATAGAGGTCTCCACTCCACTTTTAATTCATCAGTTTACACAACCTGCACCACGCCACACATTCAACAGATGGCTCATATTAAACTAATCATCAATATTGTCACATGTAAATCCATGAAGGTTTATTAAAATGGAACGTCTTCCAAAGCCGTAACAAGCGGACAGCACACTTTTTACTTGCTGTGTAGTGAAGGCTGAGGCGCCTCTCAAGCGTACAATAGCGAGAGCGGTTGAGCCCTTTGAAAGAAAAAGATCAAAGCTCCAAGTCCGGGAGCCGCTGCTGGGTTTAAGCTGTAACCGGCGCAGACCCGGCTCTCCACATCTGGGGTGGCGCATAGTGGTGGGTGGCGAGCTGACTGATTGCCAGCAGTGTAGTGTTGGGGCTTGACGGGGGACAGTGGCCAGGCCAATGACGACCACCCCCATGCCCCAGTCTTCAATATCACAAGCAGCATCTCCCATAATGACCTCAGTGGCTAATGTGCTACACTAATATCTAGACAGGCTAATTCGTTTGCACAAATGGACAATCCATCACTTTTGCAAACAATAAATTCTCTCGAGCTAAATAGACAAGATATTTTGTTTTCAATAAGGCCCGCTACATAATTGGATGATACAAAAAGAAATCAATAAATACAGACTAGGATTGGTATAAATGGTATTTAGCCAGATACAATGTTATCATGTTTCCTTTATGTGATCGCTTCATACAAAAGTGTAAAGATTATTAGGAAGTGGCAAAGCCTATTAAATATCATTATAGATTGGAAAGACTCACATTTGTGCATAATTTAACTGTGATTATAGAAATATGAGTAATGATTGCTGCATATAGAGACACCACATATAATAGGAGAAATAGCAAAGAACAGTTTATTATGCAGCATGCATAGTTTTTTATTCTGCTTGGCCAAATGCACTTATCTCAAAGTGAGAAATATAGTGCCCAGACATTATAGATTCAAACTGGGGTATCTTCTATTTCAGGGGTAATGCTATAGCCATGGAATAATTGCATGGAGTAGAATGCTTGATTCTATCCTGCAATTGCACAAAATCCAACCTACATTGACAAAAAACAGAGTCTTCTCGCCCCAGAGCAAAAAGCATTTCTGCATTTTGTGTACATCGTCCATGTTGAATAACACTTTTGCAGTTGCATATTGCCCAAATAGAAGACGCTGTCTTAATTTATCCCCTAAGTTCAATCCTTTTCTATAGACGTTTATGCAGTGCAGTAATGTCAGGGGCTAAGCTAAGTGCAAAGCCTTACACTCCTCCTTATGGTCCTGTATAAATGTTAACACAGCAGTATGAGTTAACAGACATCGCAGTACAATTACCAGCCAGTGTTATACTCCTGACATTATCAGGAAGAAGCCTGCATTACCAGTGGTCTTTCTCTGAAAAAAAAAGAGCTGGAAAGTGGCCATCATCTTAGATTTTACCTTCCCCGCTGCTAATGGTCTGATAGCGTATAAATATGATTTCTATTTAGCCAGCAGGAAGAGACACAAAATAAATAAAATGTGTGGGCTATGCTCTCCACAACAACATCTGCTAGTCACTGTATGCAGATTAATTGGAAGTCTTTGTGCCGTGATTTCAGCTGAGTGCAGTTTGACTAACATCTTAACCTACTTAGTGCAATTAGTGCTTCATTAGAGAGGCTAACTAACTATTGCTTCTCTCCATAATGATGTGCAAGAGTGTAGACATAAAAGTACATAATCAATGGTTTCCAATTACTCCACAAGTGCAACCACTATTTCAAATAAACTGGATAATAATATAGAGCCATTACAAAGTCTAAGGTAGCAGAACCATTTAATTGCAGTGCAGTTCTTCTCAGCTCCGAGATTTTTTCACACTAATGAAGTGTCATACAAAAAAGGCCGCTATTGATTTTTTCACCACACAGCCGCCACCACAAATATGTAATTATCCCTTTTATATCTGGCAGGGGATTAAAGTCATCTATAGTATCTAGCCTTTGCGCCTCCCTGACAGCGTTGTGTGTGGGGCTTTTACCCTTTTCAAAATATGCAGCTTTTTGATGAATGAACTTTAGACAAAATGCTGCTCTGTTCTATATTGTTTTGTCTAAAAACCTGTATTCTGAAGAAATCATGCCGCATGTACAGCTGCCTGGGCTTTCAGTACACCATCATGGCATTTCAAGCCCTGTCATCTAAGAGTCAGGCAGTTAGAGCAAACACACAAACAGGCTCCGCATTCTAACACAAGCCCAGTAAAATAAAAGACCAGTGCACATTTACACAGATTTTCTTAAGAGATCAGTGTGAAGCAGCGGGCTCAATAGAATTCATCACAGCTGGTTAATAAGGTTAATTTAATCCAATAATGTGTCCATGAAAATCTCTACTTCCTCCAGAGCGGCAGACAAAAGCACCCCGCTGTTCACTGTCAAAGCCATCCACTCATCCTCAGGCTTCACATAATAACAGCTCAGTCCATTTAAACTTTAGAGTTACTCCTTCCTTCTCTCCCTCTCTCCTGCTCTCTCTGTCTGTCTGCAGACCTGAGATGGACGAGCAACCTTAAGACTACCCCACGCTGGGCTGCCCTTCACGATAATAAAAAGCCATTACCTTGACCGCTGACACGAGGCCAAGTGTGAGGGTCAGAGTGATATTTATTGATGAAACTCTGAGCTCCCAATCTGCTGCACTCAGTGCGCATCATACAGCTGTCAGCACAGACAGGGATCAGGCAGCATGATGGCCCTCGACATGGCCCATCTATAATTTATGAACTACACAGAAAACAACCAGGAGACAACAGAGGAGCCCAGGCTGCCCAGGGATTACCCTCCAGCCCAGCTAAAGAGATCTGAACGAGAAGCATCTAAGGGCCACAGCGGGCCGCGCTGCTGATAGGGACGGCAGGTATAAGCAAGCACAATGGCTGGTGTTCCATATTCAGAGGGGCCTCGGTGGGATCCGTCTCTCTGGAGGACACTGGTGTGAATAATATAATAGACAGTGTTTACAGTGGGCATGTAAAGTGAGTGCACTGGTGCATCACACACCCCAGCGATCCTCAGCTGAGCCCCGGAAATGAGCTAACAGAGAATGGGGCGCACAAACTTTCATCTACAGGCAAGATGACTGGAGAAGGAGAAGCTATATACTATACTACATAGTACTATTGATACAATGGTAGCAGTAATTTTATCAGAGATAAATTAAGTCTACTTAAATACAGATAAAGTGTTTTATATCATCAGTGCTGTAATTAATAAATATTCTATATTCTATTATATCATGTTTGCAATTTTACCAACATCAGGATGTTTTTTTATATATTTTACTAGTGGGTACTCTAATTGCTGGGCAGGTGCCTGCTTACTAACTACTACTTGTTAGAGTGACAATGCCAGTGAAGAGTCATCCATCCAAAACAATATTTAAGAAAGTAATGAATGTACCTTTGTGGATAGGATATTGTTTCAATCTTAAATGTAAATATTCTGTAAATCTGTGTATGTATTTCAGATTGAAAACTACTTAGATGCCGTTTCAAACCACTGGGAGTGAAATAATTTGATTCATTTTAAACAACTATTTCTAATTATAATGATAGTTTTTATCTTAAGTTAAAATAATAACTAAATATAACATTATATAAAGAGTTAAAAGTTAATAAATGTGCGGTCATAATTATTTTCATTCATTAGGGCAAATATTGTATGTGAAACTGCTTTTATTATTCGGGGGTTTGTTATGCCACTTCTGCTTATTCGAAATTCCTCTTCACACTTCTATGTGGAAAACTTTAATTGCATAAAGACTCTTTGCCCATTCTCGAAGCACAAGGGTATTCTGTCTCCATTCCTGAATTCCCCACCAGATCAAATGCAATCCTTCATCGGCCAATTTCCCTGACACTTTCTTTTTATCCGCTGAATTCATCTGTACATGCCGCAGACAGACATATATTGTTTCTGATCAATAAATAACCATATAATTGAATAGTGCTGCATCTCAAATGAAGCCCTCGTTTACCAAGCTTCAGTAAACAGGGCCGATTCGTTGCCTATCTAACGCTGACATTTCACAATTCAAACACATTCAGGGCAGTGTCAATGCACACTCCTTCTGTATCCCACTTAAGCTTGCTTTTTAATATGAACTATCTCCACCCAATAAATTATTCTGGGCATCTCCAAAGTCATTACACATTTATTTTGATCTCGGATCATAATTCACAGCTCGGCGCGCAATGTATTTTCTCAAAATGCATGGTAATTCCTCGGTGCAGAGCAAAGTTATGATTCATTTATAGCGGAGTGACAGCATAATGCAGAGACGTCAAAATCCATTAAACTGTTCAATGTCTTGGGGTTTATTTTTAGATCCAATTGAGGTTTAACTGATAGTGAAAAATATACAGTCAGGTGTGTTTACCTCACCTTTAGAGAGAATGTGTTATGGTTCCAATTAATTTGTTATTCCTGTCACTAAAGCCATTGTCTATGTCAAAGCTGTCACAGCGCTTTGGGCATTGTTTTCTGAGAATGGCATTTAATTTCACTGTATAGCTTTTACGATCACACTCATTTGAAAGGTGGGCTCTCTATTTAGTGCCACTTAAGCTTAACACATACTGATTTGATTGCTCATCACAGTGGCAGATTGTGAAATTGCGAGCTTTTGCTTTGACCAGTGAGGGAGTTAAATGATCATTCACACTTTAAAAGACATTCAATTATCTTTTATCAAAGATGGTTGCTGTGCAGGGTTCATTACTATGCACATAATGCAACTACTTAACTGACACATCTCTGAATACACACTCTGCTGAAGAAATTTGGATTGTTAACAACGTGCACAACACATTTTCAGCAACAGTTGAACATATTACAGTTGTTTAGTACGTTTTATTGTGAACTATTTTATTGAATTTTATATAAAAGAAATAAAATGAATATGCGTATATTGTGATCTGCTTATACATATAATAAACCAAAAAGAAGTGTTTTCTCATTTTAACGTTCCTGTGTAGTATGGCCGTGCAGAAAGATACTCAGAGTCTGAGATGGGGAAGGCAGGCAGGAGGTTTTTTTTCTTTCTTCTACAAGGATTTTTGTGTGCAGTTATGGTCCATCATTATTAAATGTCTCTTGTTGGATGGGAGAGGCGCTTTATCAAAAACAGCCATTCATCAGACACTGTGCAAGACAGCTCACATCTGACCTCTGCGGCAATAATGCCGCATCAAGTAGGCCAACTACCTAGTTTAGCAGCAGAGCAGGGAGCAGGGGCCGGCTCCAAGATTAAGTGCGCTGTTTCAGGTTTTCATTCCCAGGGGCTCTGCTGGCTGATGTTGTATTGATTGCAAAAGTTTACCAGTAAGTATCACAAACAACAATAGCCAGGTCAACGATCGGTGATGCCTGAAACCGCTATTCCCCGGCGGGGGGCTACACGTTCAGGGCTAAAGCACTGCCATCATCATGGCTGTGAGCAGGGTGCACAGAGGCTCTCCTGAGCTGGGGAGAACTGCACTGGCTGCTACAACTGACATTTAGGAAAGCGATATGTCAGTGTGAAATGAGCGAGTGTGAGATAATTATAAGCCTTTGCATTATAAAAGGCTGCATCGACAAACTGTCGGACTGGCCTTCCACTAGGACCTGTTAGCTACTCCTGCTTTGGCTACTCTTTACTCATTTAATGGACTTTAATGAAATTTTCTACATCCAGTGATATTAATACACACACAGTAAAAGATTGGTTCATGACTTATGACCACAGAGTAGCAGGCTGCTGTTGTGTTTTTCATGTTTCTAATATGTCTACACAGATTACTCCTTGAATATAAGTGTAGCTCTACTGTTAACCATGAGAGAGGGACTGATCAGTGAAGACCGCACTTCACCCTGAGGCTGAATGATGGTGCATCCTTGGCCCTGTGTGGAGGACAGCACACACCCCTCCATCACAGTGCCACCGAACCATTACCCCGGGACTGATACGGCCAGGCGCCCCGAGCAGGCCTCCTCCACTGCCCCATGAAGCTAATCATGTGATTTGATGCAATGACAGAGTAATGACACAGATTGGTGGTGTGTTGAGCTGGACTCTGCTGGAGAGAGGTGCTGGTAAACACAGTGGCTTGCCTGGATACAACATTACAGAGCAAGTTCAGGAGAGATCCAAGTGCTCTCACAAGTGAAATCAAGATTAATGGTGCTGCAGAGGCATCGTTTTATGTCCTTCACTATCTATATTTCACTTAATGAGAGACATTAGCTGTAATAAAACTACTCAGAAGTACAAGCCGTTAATTAATGCTTCCACATTACCAGTCAATGAGAAGAACAGAGTTGTAGGACCCATTGGACCAAATATTAAAGGTGCAATCTGTGGACTTGTAATTTCCACTGCTCAGCACCAATTCATCATTTCCACTACTGAGATCTTTTCGCATAGTTAATTTCCAGAGCAGGAGCATTAGGCATTAATTACTGTACTCAATATCATTCCTTATTAAATTTAATCCTATCTTCAGCACAGCTTGATATGGTCATATTTGTTTACCTTTATGATTGCAAAGACACAGAAAAATAAAACTATCACGGTAAATTTACCATAATTTTAACACTAGTCATTTTGACATCCAATTTCGCTATATCCAGAACTGATTCTTTTACTGAGTTACTATCATTGGCCTCATTATGCAATAATACTGAATTCTGGATCCAGATGGTGTTCCATACCAATGTGTTGACTATTGAGTTATGAGGACATGCACTATGTAAAGCTCTAGTGAATATAATGACATATTTATACTTAAAACCTTTTAAGTTAAATAGACATGATGCTAGCTTCCACTTGCACTGGTCAAGCTGCTTTCACAAACTGCTTATTACTTATTACAGATTTTTGTTTGATGGTTGGTTTTTGTGTGTGTTGGAAAAGCAACTAAAAAGTAATGTGTGAGACATAAATTTTGAGAATGATCAAAAATGTCAAGGAAGAATCTTGAACAACAATTGGTTCAGGTATTTTATTATACCCCTATAAGTGAACTGAACTAAGATCAAGAGGTTTGAGATCAGGTCAAGAAACTACATTGCTAATGTGAGATAGGACTAATACCTTGTCTGTATAATGTCTAGTTTTATTGTACAAAAGGTCAAATGGCCATCTTTGGAATATCATAACATACAGTGATACATGTGATACAGACATCTATCCAGTATGGTAAACACAGTGGCTGATCTATTGTCTGTACCCCCAATGTACAGTAATACATGGAATCCCTTTTGCGGCTGCATTGCCTCTTACCACCTACACTTATATCTACAGTCTGAAAGTGCACTGACAGTGATTCCTTGGAGGCAATACACAAATTATTTACAACACCATTACTTTTTAAGTGTATGGTACACATGCCAAAAACTCGGATCATAGCAGATATTTTTACACACCTGAACACCAATGAAATACATCTTCCTAACCTCTCTCTAAGAGCAACTTTATCTAGGCTATAATCCTGGCTGTAATGTGGGCTCGTTAAGAAAGCACTGTTGTCCCATACCAACCGCAACACGGGAAAGGCCTGGGGCACCACTGGAATTAATTACAGACAAAAGCGATGGTGTTTGCAATTGTCATGCCAAATTTATCACTAGCCACTTAATGTGCCCCATCTGAAGTGATCCGCACTAGCTGAATTGCCCCGGGGCATCAATTTTTTCATCTTCCAGGGGTGGGGTGCTGCTAGTAAGGGTGCGTGCCTTTTGTGTGCATCCGTGCATGTGTGTAAGTGCAGTGTGTGTCTGCCGGGGGCCTGCCTAAATCTTTGGGCTGGAGGCGGTGTGTGCTAACAATGCCCCCAGCAAATACAGCATGTAGAAGTCTGTAACAAATGTTAACAAGCGTCCCACCCCCTCATCTGCACCCACACAGCTCCGTCTCCAGAGAGGGGTTCAAAGCGGAGCCTGACATGTTTAATTCTGCCACTTTTGTCCTGATAATCCTTCATATGCTTGGATGTCGTGTCAGTACTCATTTGCTCAACATCAAAATACATCTTCACATAGGCCTCTGACACAAGGGAACTACTTTAAATAAACTAAAAACTAAACTATACGTTATATGAACAAGACAAGCGTTTCCAAAAATAGATCCGTATATTTTATTAAAAATGTGATTATCTAAACTGTCACTGTTAAGTTGAACTTTCATGGGGTTAATCTTTGTATCTCGTTCAGTTGAAGCTAGAAACACCAAGGGATTGACCCCGTCTTGCAACGGTAAAGAATGAGGTAAAAAAAAAAAAATGATTAAGACTTAAACCTGTTCACCACTTTTTGACTTATATTAATAAAAGACAAACAAAAAAGCCTATACCAACAATAAGACATTCTCCACACCCTAGTCAATGTAAAATGTGTTGTGGTATAATAGGATATGCTTCATTCTTATGTTTTTGCTATATTTATTTGAATAAACATGTATTACTGGGCCTTTAAGACATGATTAATAAAAAACATTAATTAATTATTAATATACATTATCTGTGAAAGCTGTTGGGCTTAAAAAACATCCGCCAATCATTTACACTGTCATTGCGTGTTTTATTGGCTCAATAAAAGATCTATCATTTAATCATTAATTATTTCACTACGTGCCCTGTGTTGCTAGCTGGGCTATTGTCAGTGCTAACTAGTTGTACAATGGCTGTTTTCAAAGTGTCTATGAAGAGAAAAAAATAAAACTAAATTCGTTATTGGTGCAGCGCGGCACATAAAAGTTTCAGACTGATGGTTCGCCTGGTTCCTGCTCTACATGTAACTTTTAAACAAATTGGTTTATTGTGATAGTAATTAATTGTTCAACTGCTGGTTAAGCATATTATCTGATGTTCAGTCACTGTACTTGTTAGGCAAACACCTGTTGCAATATACTGCTATAAGCATTATATAAATTAGTTGTTAGTTGTGATTGCAGTTATATTTTTACACAACCATGGTTGTTCTACTGTTGAGAGCTTATTGTAATTACAATAAAAAAAGTATTGCTAAGAAATGCTAACGTGATGCTAGCAGCAGTACCAGAGTGCTATTATTATGCAAATTAAACAATTATAATAGGAGTAGAGTCCAGTGACTATTGGGTTGTCTTTATCACATTCGAAGCAGCATTGTAAGTATGGTACAGTAGATACAGCAGTCTGTGCAGTAGGCTGCTCATCTGTTAGCTTTAGCTTACATGCACCAGAGGATGTTTTCTCTAGCTGAGCTGTGAATGACCGGAGTAGGCTCGTGTGACTCGGGAGTTGTTTTTACAGCCTTTATTATGTCCGAGGTGGCTTTATTATTGTGTGTGCATGTGTTTCTCAATAACAATCGTATGGTTTATAAATTGCCACAAACATCTCCTTTTCTGCCTTTAATGTCTTTTCATTGTGTGACAGGTCATATTCATCATATTATATTATTTCTTTACATATTATCATACATATTGTGACATCCTGGTATGACCTGGAATAATTCTATAACCGTTACTGGATCTTTTTAGTGATTGTTTTTTTTTTTCAATGTCTTAGTGACATGAAGACTCCAGACAATTATTATTGTAAGATTATGACAATAAAAGATTGTGACAATGAATGAATGTTTGTTCACTGGTGGATGTTTGTTTTAATATTCAGTTTTTGCAGTAAACAAGACAATGACTAGAAGTTGTATTTTTTTTTTTTTTTTTACATTTTCTTTAATTCTGTCATTTATTTGGTTGTTTATATCAAAAGGACAAAGACGGTCCCTAATGCATACTCACACATAAGCCACCATTATCTTTCTGCTTGTGCAGCTGAAATCCTAATACCTTAGTTCAATAATAATGCAGAGGGGACAGCTCATTGGTGCCCTCCGCTACAAAAGAATAATAGCTCCAAGAGCAGTCCCGCATCCATAAAATAAATATGCAGCTGCTTCAGTTCAACTCAAGAAAAATGCACCAAATATTGTATCCACAAGTGCATAATGTCTCATCAACAGTCATCGGTTATCAATTAAAGCAAAAGCATCTCATTATATTAATGAATAGCCTCAGCCAATAATGGGTCTTATTGATATTTGAACAAGGTAAGTAAGAACAAACTCCCTTACACAGCACACAGCACCTGAAGCTGAGAAGAGATTTGCAAGGATAAAGAAAACAAAAAGGGGAAAAGGCAGAACAGCTGAAGGACATGGCAGCCTACTCTGAGGGACTGCATTTATTCCAGCAATTGTCATGCAAGCCGTGTTGTAAGTAATAATGTGGCCTTTAATGACGGAATGATGGACCTGCCAAACACTGTGTCCGCCATATACTGTCTGTGTCCCTGCCGCCGCTTCCCTGCGACCCATCTGGGACGTATTAGCATAACCTCGTCAATTCACAGCCCACTTTAACATAATCCATATTTGTTGGGTAAAGTCCAACAGTGAGCCTCTAGCACAGCGGTCATATGATGCTATGACACACTTCAAGAGCCCAGCCCACGTAAAGCATGCTTGGGCAGCTAAGCAGTTCAGAAATGCAAAATAGGAGGGCATACCGTTCCCTACCTTGTACCTAGAGGGACAAATCCCTTTTGGCCAGACATCTCCAGACTGTTACCTTGGTATTCCTCCACAACACTTCTTGTGTTTTTTATTCTAAGTGTTCAGGAAAGAAGAGAAAAGGGAACAAAAAGGAGTCCGCTGTCATAGCTGGCAGTGAGTGTGTAGAATACATTGAGTTGCTGAAGCATGTCAAAGTATGTATGCTTCACCTATCAGCGAATAATGCCATATTTTGATACACATTTGCTCTAAATATTCCTCTTTTATTCTTTAGAAAACTAGGAAGACTTCAAGCATTTTGCTTTTATGGCTATTGTAAAAAATGCTAATATAGCTATGCATGTATAATCTGGTTCTACAACAACAAGACACTAATATAAATGGCCCCAGATAAAGACCATATTTGTTATGAAGGTTGTGGGGATGTATTTGTATTCTATTCTTTACACTTTATTGCACACAGTTGATAAGTGAGCTAATGGGTTATCCCTTAAGAGCAGCACAATCATAATTTAAGAGACTGTATCTTGAGATAACATTTATCATTAGTGTGATGGGACAGTAGATTAGACTGAGTATAGTCAGCATAAGTTTAAAATAAGACTTTCAAAAAGCAAATAGGCCTAATACAAAAATAATTAGGCTGTGATCAGTTGCTATTGCAGAGTTTAGAAGAGAGCATTTATGTGTGGTTCACTGATACTATTCTTTGAAGTTCAATGCAGTAAAGACATTCAGCAGAATTCCTTCACCCACTTGACGCAATACCTGTCATGAACCATCATCACAAAAGCCTTCTGAGATATCATCTCAAAGAACTTTTAACCCAGGAATTTCAAACCTTCCTGTCAAAGAGAAAGCAGAGATCTTGGGATCATGACACTCAGTCAGCAGCAGTCACACAGCTCTGGGCCGGCTGCTTCTCAAGAGCTGGACTGTCTGGCAGCCAGCAATGCCAGAGACTCTACTTCACATGCTTTGGTTAAATAGAACTCAGACGGGAGCCATTACTGTACTGCAGAGTACATGCAGTGATTTCAGAATATATTCTTAGATTTTACCCTACCTTCAGTATTTAGAATAGAAATGTATATATAAGAAAAACGATTTAATTAGCGATTTCAACACACAACTTATTTCAGTATAAACCAAACAAATAGATGTATTTTCATTATTCATACTACAATCAAGAGAAAAAACACTGTTGCTCCCATGACAAATTTAAGATATAAACAATAGATGTTTTAATGTTGAAATATATTCCCGAAGAAGGTATCACTATCTTTACACTATCTATATGTCAAGGACTTAATGTAGTCTGTTCATCTTTTCTTTTCAACTCACACAAACACAAACAACACCAAAAACAATCGATTCATAAAAAAACACTATTTGAAACATGGTATCTAAAAGTATGAATAAAACACATATACATATTTACAACAACAAAAGTGACACACAGTGCATTTCAGACACTATTACCAAACACTCAGGGTCAGCCAGTAACCTAAATGTTAGGCTTTACCTCCATCCCAATCAAAACGTAGAGGCTGTTCACGGGTGTTTCTCCTCGGCGTGTCATGCAGCATGTCATGGGCCTGTTTAAATTGCACTGCCAGTGGATAAGCAGCAGGGGTCACATGAGGCTCAACGTGCACTGCAACATGTAACGCATGGCAGACCACCATCTGAAGTCTGGCTCGTAATGACTCCAAAACGTCTCGATAAAGATTGAGGGGCAGCTGTTCTCTTCAGAAACAAGTCCTCCAGTCTAAAATGAGCGATGGATAAAACCCAGAGTATGCTTTAAGCATGTAGAGCTATGAGGTTGTTTGCGCAGCCAAAATCAATGCATCAATACTGGGTCAATAATGCTCATCTATAAGGGAGCAATTGTCCAGACAGGATGAGTTCTCAAAAAGAGTTTATTTTAATTTTGGGAATAATTAAAGAGGCTCATCTATGTTGTGTACCGGGAGCAGCTCCAAGCATTTGCCCTTGTAAACAGAAAGCCCACATGTGACGGAGGCCTCAGTTGGGCAGACAGCAGAGGGAGTTAACAAAGCTAATTAGGAGAGGCTGACATGTTAAAGTGAGCCTCGGCTCGGGAGGCAGCTCTATCACATATGTTTCCTTTGTGGCGGGTGAAGTGGCTCCTTTGTTTGTGAATTGATGGCGTTTCGCTCCGCCGTCCCTTTGGGTAGAAGCACTGACCTGCGGAGGCCCCGACAGCGTCTCCCCAAAGCCTACTGCTCCAGCTGTCCCGCTCCCTCCCAAACCCAAAACCTTCCCAAACCATGGCTGCACACAGAGATGGGCAACACCTGTAAAGAGTGAGTACCCTCCACCCAGGCACCTCGAACAGCCTGCCCACCTGCTACTGAGCTCTCTGGGCCTGCAGCTTAAACGCTCATTTTGTGCCTCTCAGCACGGGACTTATTGATATAAATAGCTGTGCACAAAGTGCACACTCTGTTTTCTCTTGGTCTGATGCAGTAGGTGTGTGTGTGATTATGGCAACCTCTTTCAGCTGGGGATGAAATATGAACAGTTTGGACACAGACTAAATGACAATCTCTGCTAGATTCATTCAAAATGATTATAGTCCAAATGACATGTATCGAAATAGACAACACGGTTCTGGTGCCCGCCTTAAACAAGGATTCAATATCTAATATGTAGACACAATCTAGTCTATGCTAAACATTATAGATACCACAATAGATTTAACGATGACCTTACCATTTGTCTTGATAAAGCTTGTCCTTTAGGGTGCTGAAACATAGGATTTGTCCTTGAACAAGATGTGCTGTTGCTAGAACAGAAAAAAACATCAAGTCACTACAAAGCATTGTATACATGTAATATTACTATGCATATGCAAGAACATACATCTGTATTAACCTGTATTGGAACAAAATATAGCCCTAAAGTTGCTCTGTATATGACCATAGTGAAAGTTTGTAAAAAGTCAGTCTCTTTGATTCACCTAAGCTACACAGCCACAGATTAATGGTGGCCATTACGATGACAAGACAATCTGTGGAGTAGTTGAGTGTAAATAAACACGCTGAGCAGAAGATAATACATTAGGCTGCTGACCGGGCTATTCCATTTCAGCACCACATTTGTTTCCATACAAACAGGAACCCATTGAGCGAATAGTGTCTTTCCCTCATGAGGTGGAAGAGGAGTCTTGCCTCTGAGCGGAAAATAAGGGCAACAGGACTCCCCGACATTAACTTTCATCACAAAAGTCATCTCACCCTGGAGAAATAGAGGCTCTGTGGAGCTGCTCATAAAAAAAAAAGATATAATACACAGCCTTCAGTTTAAGAGGTAACAATACTTCTGTCTCCATTAGGTCTTATAAAACAAGAGCCAGAGTGTTATTTCTAAACATGCCTATAAACCATGACCCTGCAATGATTCTGAAGCAACACAAAACAAGTATAAAGTCACCATTGTGTATGCTTTGTAATTTTTGTGCATCTTTAGATGTACTACTCCAGGTGGTAGTTTAGCTGCAGAGAAGAGGCAGTTCAAGCCAAGTGGCTGCATTGATTTTTCAGTAATTGATCTGACGGTTCCTTGTGATAATTGACAATTATCCCTGATTACCAGACAGGGGCCTAAAATCAGTCTAAGAAAATGACCAGCATTATGGGATGTTGTACAATGGGTGAACAAAGATAATCAATACACATCAGAAAACTGCTTAGAAAACAAGACAAAAGAAACTGCCCACATGGATCTGCAGTGCCAACACCAACAGATACATCTTCACATTCAAGTATTAAAGAAGAAATATCCACCTCAAAAAAACACAAATGTTGAATCTGATCATTTTTAATAGTGACAATGTCCATTACCCCCCTGTATCTGTCCAACCACATATGCAGATTAACAACAATAATTTTCCTGCCCCCCATCTCCCATTAAAATGTATAGGACTATAGAATGGTGTGATGTCACCTGCAACCCAGCAATTACCGTAGTAGTAGTTCAGCTTTTTGTACATCATTGGTACATTGTAGTATACATTTTTATTTCTACATGAGTTATTCTCTTAGCAGTACTTTTACTGAGTACATATTTTGACTACATCATCCACCTCTGATTCTGCAAACCTGAACACATTTAGATTTGTGCTCCAATAATAAGTGTATGTCAGTGTATGTCAGCATTAACGCCACGTCTATATTTCTCTTTTACTATGTGCCTGACTTCGGCTGATTGGTCATCTTGATTTAACCAGACAGATGCAACTCATTGCAGCTTAATAAATATATGGGCCCTGGGGATCTCTGCTAAACAGTTCTATTAAGTTGGAAACATGTCAGCCAATATAAAAGCCGGCTGACCCTGGGAAAGGTCAACTGTGACACGCATGTTTACCCAGGAAAACAACTGCAGGCTGGAAAGTCCTGTTTTATTGGACGTTGTGGAGGAGAGAGAGTGTGTCTGGCTGCTGAGATGTTGCTTTTACACAGTTTTAGGTCTTTGAACCGACAAAGAAAAGCTTGTCATCAGTGCAGAATACTACATTGTGTGCCACAGAAGAAAGCAACTACATAGGTCAAGAAAGGAACAGGTAAAAAAAGATAAAAATCAAACTTGGACGTATCAGGTAGAAAAACTAAATAAACACAATTCCCACTTTCCCGCTCTACAAATTATGCATATACATTGAAGCAACAATATTCACATTCAAAAACACATTAGTTGTGCAGCCAACTTCCAACCTCCACAATCAGTTTCTCATACACCCTGGTGAAAACATTACATCAACAATAATGTTAAAGAAATAATTTGGGCGTCAACCTTCAATAACAACTGTCTGACTGTTTAGATTTATTTCTTATTTAGTCTAAATTAATGTTTATCTGTGAAAACTAGCTTTCGGCATACTACCATACACTACTGATTATTAGGATTCCTGGTTAGGTTTGAAAGGCATTCCTTTTACTTTATATGGTCTACAAAAACTCAGCAGAAAGTTTGCTTTTTGTGCATTTACTCTACTCTAGTACTAAAAGCTCTCTGGTTCATGCCCAATTCTGGGCAATACATTATTGTTAGAATCTGTTTTAGGCTAAGATATGATATCACTTCACTGTCTTGTCTTGAGTATTGTGCTTGAATCAGTGAATAGAAGTCTTCCATTATTAAAGTCATGAGCACATTCACAGTGAACCCTGTTGCTTGGAGCCACCCTGCTCCTTTTCTCTAATGTGCCTCTACAATGTTTAATCAGCACATCACAACATTGAGGGAGAGGAATTTCCGTGCTTGGTGAGCATATTAGGGATGCAGTCACAGCGTTAACTAGCATTGATGAACTGTTTGCTTATGCAGTAATAATTAACTTCCATTACATTACTTTGTGTGATTACTTTCTTAATTGCCTGAATTATGCATCAATTTAATATCTAATAACCAGTCTCAGACATTAGACACTGTTCAGACACAAATTGCATGTAGTTTCCGAGCTTTAATTAAACACACCAGAATAAATGAATTGATGTAGGATGGATGTCTTGCGGTGATTTCCTGGGTGCTTAAATATGCTATTTATTATAAAAAGCATATAAAATTCACTTTCTCCTCAGGAAAGCAAACCACAAGATGCCAATTATAGTATGCAAGTTGCTTTGCCATGGCTTTTTTAGAATTGAGACTAATAAATTTGTTGAGTGGGACTCATTGTTATATTATGCTAATACATTACTATGCCATTTTAAGTTTCAAATTTGGTGTGCAGAGCAAAACATGTCCCCAAAGATAATTTTAATTATAAGGCAAAATAGGGCGAGGCTGCACTGTTTTTGTCTTACACTATGGAACCAGTGAGCTGAGACAATAAATGACAATCTATGCACATCCCATTTATTTGTTATAGCCGTTAATGCAACATATCTGCAGCACACTCCCAGCATGAGATATGATCCTATTCCTACAGGATGGAGTTTTAAACAAATTACCTCATCATAAATATAAAATGGCATGAAGGTATTAGAGCCACACAGAAATTATATGAATGTTCTTTTCTATGCCGTGAGGGTCAGTGTGGTGTGAGAAAAACATCCACTCAAGTAAATGGCTTTGCCCACCTCTCGCAATGTAATGCAAAAATAAACATTTCAGAATTAGGGTCATTTTTTACAATCACTTGTGTCACGTTACCTGATTTAATTTTGATTTAAAGGTAGTAAAGCAGCCGCATGTCATATAAACTAACTATAATTAAAAAGCCAACTCGTGGAAGCAGCAGGTCATTCGCTGGATTGATATGAACTTTAAGCTCTTTATATCATAATTTTGGCCTCATTCAAAATGTGACATATGCACTTAAAGAGAAAAATGAATCCTATTTTTCTCATCAGCAGTATTTTGGCAAAACATTCGCAACTGAAACACACACATACACATGTTCATAAAATATGGACCATTCAAAATACGATGTTACTGAAAATTTACAAGAATTATTGAAAATGATATCTTTATTTAAATTATGCCAAAGGGGAATAGAAGTATCTATGGTTTAAATGTAACTTTATTTAGCTGATATGCAAATCGCCGTGACTAGTGTTAGGCCTGGCAGCGTCGTTAGTCTGTTTTTTAAATGATCTTGGCGCTGGTGAGCTGCTGGCAATGCAAGGTTAGACAGAAAATGATGGCATCGGGCGGATGCTTCACAGACCTCATGATAGTTTCCGTCTGTCATTATTCACGTCTGACTAGTCGCGTCATGTCAGCTACCTAGAGAGACACTTTTAATGTGCACCCCCCTCCGCTTCCCTATTGCTTTTCACAGCCAGTGTACGATACCATTATTTCTTTGCTTCAGTACCTTTAGGTGAGACTCGCCCTCCTATCAACCAGAATCAAAGACACATCCTCTGCTTGGTATAATACAAGCTCATGTTTTTTACCAAGTAGACATCGGAGTTACCCTGCAAACTGCATTGGAGAAAAAAGCAATTCTGTATCTCATTTGACTAATTAAATAAAAAGGAAGGAAAAACATGGGTTGGTGTGGTGCTACGGGAGTTAGAATCTGGATCTCTATAGATTTCAGAGAGTACAGCTGCACCAGCGCTTCCATAATAAAAATGTGAAATGTTTAAAGTTAGCTTTGTAGTTCGCAGTATGCCAGTTGGAACACTGTAGTTAGCTAACAACAGCAATACAAATGTTGGCATCATTAGTAGTTATTAACTAAAACCGGGACAGCACATACTGTCACAACATACAAATTTATTTCACGCTTACCCTCAGCTCAATAAGACGGCCATTTATCACAGCACTAGTCATGAATCAAGCGACGTTGTAAAATCGATCATTGATTCACCTTATTCCCTTGTTTTTCCATCTGAGCCACATAATGATCATTAAAGTGACCACAGCATGTCCAAAAAATGGATTTATAATACACTGAGCAGTGGCTGAAACATCTCAGGAGCAGTGTCCAGAGGAAAACGATGACACAGATATAGCATTCAAAAAAGGACATTAAATTGCTGTACGCGACTACACTTCCTTCTGAATCTCAAAGAGTGCTTGGGTTGTGGAGCTAAAAACTATAGGCCCGGGACCTCCTGGCTGCAGTCCAGCACTATGCTTGGTGCACGTGATGCAGCCTAGATGAGCATGCTTTAATGGGACTGCTTAGCCCCATCATGACCCAATGAGTGCCGGCTGTGGAGTGGATGTGCTTGGTGTGCGAGTGCGTGTTCCCAGCAGGGAGACCATGCCTTATGAAGGTCACAACTGCAGCAGTCTGGGGCTCTCTAAGTGAACCCAGGAGAGGATAACAAGCCACATCTACCACGCTCTCTTTGTGCTCTCAGCTACTGATCCACCAAGACTGCAGAACAATAAAACACCGTTAGCAAAGCAAAAACACTGAACGCTACAAAAAGCTATCATTCTGCTCCTTCCACAAAAAGCTTTCCGGTTACTTCGAAAAATGGTTATCTCTGCACTGCACTTCAGCCGTGACCCTAAATGAGAAATGCAGTATTTGGGAAAGCAATTACTCTAAAGCGTGTGTAGTGTACAAAAATGAAAAAAAAAAATGAGAATGCTATTTTCCTTGAGACGATCAGCTGTAGTGCAGTATGTGACAGGATTGCCCTGTGTTATGGACACCTAATGGACAATGTAGCATTAATTCAGCTTCAGATGAATAGGCAGGACAACAGAATCAAAAATGAGGTGGGGGCCTGAGGTGTATGAATTATGCATATTACATTACCATAACTTTACAATACACCAACAAAACAATGTGCTGAAAATTGGGCTTGGACTGGGATATTGAACAATTTTCTACATGCTTCTTGCCCACCTTAGAAGAGAAATTGTATTTAGTTTGCACAGTAACAGAGCCATATGAGATTTGTATGTTCACATGGAAGGGAAAAAAACGGTGTAAACAAGTCAAGGATAATTGAAAAGAAAGTACACTGACTGCTTTCCCATGGCCCCATCATTTAGGCAGATGGGGATTTGGTTAAGTGGCAGGAGAGAAATTACTTTTTTCATTGATTTTTCTTTATGCTTCAAAGACAGATAAATGAAATGGGGAAATTTACTTTGTCTACCATTGAAATGGTATTCAAGCAAAACATGTCAGAAACTATTATGTGCAATCATGTTGCTTTGATTAGTCAGGAGCAATATTAATAAATGAAAACACACAAAGGGACTTCCAGGTCTCCAGCACAATTTAGTTTGTAATAGAGCCAAACAGTGGAGGAGACATTTTAGTTACTGGAGAAAATAAAGTAAACAGCAATTGTATTTAAGATTTAGAGCAAATATGCTCATATGTGTACTATGATACTAATAAATAATCTTATTTAGAAGACAAACTGACATGAGACTGTGGCTGTGATAAACAGATGATACACAACACAAGCCTTTGTCTCTTAACATGTATTCAGGTGAATATAATGACTACAGAGAAAAAGACTGCTTTATCTATAACCACCGAGTCCATGTGTGAGTGTACAGGGGAGTTTAGCTAAAGCACAGTTTCCAGTGAGCTGTGTAAAACAGTATGTGGTAAAGGTAAGTGCTTCTGTTTTAGTCTTGTAATCATTACATGGCATCTTATTGCCTGTGTGGTTTTTAAAGCTCTTGTCTCGGCCTCAGAAAACAGGAAGTTATAGCTGATCTTTTATTAAAACTTTAGGAGAGCTTCCCCCTTCAGAGGGGCGGTGGAGGAGTGGTACAAATTAGTGTTGACAGTAGACACTTAAAGCAGGAAAATCACAGGCCCACTGGGAAGCACAGCCACATGGGGCTTGCGCTGTGTAAAGAACACTCCAGAATTCACTTGAGATGCAGTCGCCTTTTAACAGGGCAGGGGGAATGTCAACAGACCCTCTTGAATGAGCCAATAAAGCCACTAAAAGGGAGGATTAACCAGCTGATATCAGGCAGTTTATTTTAAATGCACCCCCCTTTCTGGAACCAGGCCTGAAACACACTGGGCGTAACATTTGCTTTTCTAAGGGTGCTGCTAACAGAACATGCAGTTAATTGTGCTAATAATTGATTGTGGTCACAGCAGAGTTAACCATGAAATCAAAACTGATTTAACTACTGCATGCCTTGAGAATAAAAACATTGTATATAATAACAGTGGCAAAAACAGAGCAGGCTTCCTCTGACTTCCTCTTTGACTTAAAACGCTTTTGTATGGCAGTAGCTCTATTATTGCTTTTATTGCCCATTCATCAGAGAGCGCTGCTGTTCTAAGTGAAGCTACACAACATGAAACTGTAATTACAAGACATCAGGGGCTTTCAATCTCCTGCTAATTTCCCAGCAGCTGTGACGGAAAGCCCTCACTCCAATTACTGTGTCAAAATATGACCCAACAATGTCATGGCCTTCTCTCAACCCCATAAACATCAAATAAAATTGACTGGTATTTGAACCACAATAGCAGTGTTTAATTTCTATAAACCGCCAAGCACTAAGTCATTTAGTGGACTTGGTTGTCTAGAGCCGGTTACAGAAATTAAGTGTACATTTAAGTCTTGTAAAGAAGGCGACAACACAAGAGGCTGGTAAACATACTGTAGGAGCAGAATTGAACATTCATATTTCTTTATTTCAATCGTACTGTACTATACATGGATAACACACATGCTGTTTCAAAGTGACTCGATGTCTCAGGAAGGGCAAAGTACAATTTGTATTTTGAGCATCTTTCTGTTTTACTAGAAACTTGTTTTTTATGTCAAGCAGGGCAGTGTGAGATGAATTTAGGCATTTGCAATGTGCATCTGATTTATTATGGGGGAGGTGAGGGCACAACATTGAGGGATTTCCACTTAATCAGATCTCTTAGGAGCCCATGTAGTGGACCGATACTCCACTGAGTTCCCCTTTAAAAAGCCTAGAATATAAGATTGGCTGCATGCTGCTTTAGTTTTAGCCTCAATCAAAGGGAATTGAAGGGGATTTGTTAAATCTGAGAGCCTTTTACATCTCTGAAAAGTTCATTTCTCTTCACCTATTAACTCTAAACAAAACCTAACCATCATTTATGCATTTGTCCATTTAGAAAGCCGTAAACTCGTGAACTATAGATCTAAGCTCAAATTTGGAGCTTACGGACGAACGGCCAATCACAGAGGTGCCTGCCTCAACCACAAATGAATCCTTCCCAGCATTGTAAATCAGGACCTCAAAGAGTATTATTTAGCCTCAAGCAAAAGAGTGCTTGTTTATCAGATGGTGCCTGGGCCAGGAATAAAAACTTCCCCATAAATCTGGCTACCTTTTATGAGCTCATGCAGACTGGCTGGCTCATTCAGAGCTCCTCGAGCATTCAGACGAAGGCATGCCATTCATGTCAAAAAGACAACGCCTCGAGACTGCTGCTAATGGACAGTGTTTATGAGAACTTTGAACACATCCTAATTGGTCTAAATGCACTCTTAATGAGACTGCTCTAACATAGTTCGCCATTTGACTCCAGTGCAGACAAACAAACCATAAACCACAAATCAGTGACAAATCATAACACTTAAAGGGTGAATTCAAGGTGAATCTTTGGCTTGGCTAAAAGCTTTGCACAAGTGATTTAGTGTGTCTTGTCACCACATGGGTTCAATAAGCATTGTCAATTTTTCACAGAACGTGTCAGTAGGTGCCACACTGCATCTGACAGTGTTAGATGTAAGTTATCACGACTGCAGCACCGCAGCAGGTAATTTTCTCTACATTTTATTTTGTTGCCTGATATATTGCGACTCTGATATGGCAATGCTAAACCCCAGATGATAAATCAAACGTTCAGTGGCTGCCTCTGATAACTCAATAAGCACCTGGACTCCTCTGAACATGTCACACCTGCACATCTCCGCGCTGGGCTCTCCTCCCAGGGCCTCGCTGGAGGATCTCCACACCTGCCTCAGCACAGCAGCACGGCAGCTGGGAGACAAACATCATGCATGCTTAATTAGGAGGATCAGGAACCATGGGAAGTGCATGGCATATTTTAAAGCATATTATAATTACACTTTAGTATTTACTATACTTATAGGAATATCATCATATATATATAAAAAATTATATATAATAGATAAACATAATGTAACAAGGCTGTACCAATCTTAAACAACTTAACCATAATTGGCCTTAATGATCATGTCAATTTCCCTTTGCTAATTTATCAAGATTTTTCAGTATCAATATCTAACTTACTTTTTGAGTTATCTTACAATCAGGTTAATAACAAACTAACCAATCTATCTCAACACTGGTGGCAAAGGTAATAATACATTCAACAATCACTATCCATCACTATCTAATAGCTTTCTCTAGCTCTTGTCCATACCATGGCCAAAAACATAGGTGGAAGCAAAAATTAAATGTAATTTAAATTATAACTAACACAAGTTTTTTTTAAGTTTTGTTACATTATGCAAGTCTTGGGAAATTATAAAAATCTATCAGAGACAAAAATAATCTGAGAGTGGCCTGTTTACTATAACCGAGTACTAAATTAATTTTGTGTATTCTACTGGATCTACAAGGCTGTGTAATAAAGAGTTGATTTAATGAGCACATTTAAGCAGAGAAAACCAACGGGAGACTTCATTCATCAATATTATTGTACTTTCTATCCAATCAATGTAGTGTCTGCTAAGGGGCATTACCAAGTGTAATAAATGGGCATGTGTTTAAGAAAATAATAATATACTGATTCTCAAAACCCACCATGTCTATGTGTGCCTCAAAGGGACGCTCAGTGAATTGTCTGTGTATGCAAAAGTCCAGCAGGGGTTTTCAAAAGATTATAGTATTAGTATACTAATAATTTATTTATTTTTTGACAGACAACTAAAATTTTAAAAAGACTATCAATTCAGACTGAAGGAAACAACATAATATACCTGCTTTATGACCACATACAGTAAGCGATGTCATGGTGGGCATTGCAGAGAGGTGCTGAAATTTCCAATGGCTTTTTTTAGTGTTTTACGGATCCAATCTTCAGTGGGTGTGACAGGATTGCTTATAGGCCGAGAGCCTCATCAACACAGCACGAGCTGTGTTTATCACATAAACTTTGAGTCACTCTGACAATTCAGAAATGAGGTCCAGCATCGCCACAGAGTATATAAAGCATATAGGGGCACAAGGAAAAGAGAAGCAGGCAGATATCTCAGAGAGTCCTGCTGTAATTATAGTATTCATGAAAAGATGAAACTGAGTGCAGACTAAATCTTTAGCTCGGGGCAAAATCAACAGCCTGGCATTACAGCATGACCCATGCCTATCTAGAGAATACACAGACATACCAAAAGTTTGCAGCTTCCTTCATCAGTCAGGAGTGAGGGAATGAAGTGCATCGATTGCTTGTGATTATTAACTAGACTGAGAATAAGCCCTCTCCTTATTATGCAGATTACTGAGGCTCCCCGCTCCAGCATATTGTACAGATGCAAGGGAGCAGCTGCTCTTACAGATGGTGGGTACACGGATCTATCATCATGCCTCCATTGTCTCCACTTCAATTGTTCAGGGGACAACAAAACTGCATCGAAGAGGAATCCAACTGCAATGAATTAAGAAAGAGAAACGAAAAGCATCAACTAAATTTATACACCCGAGGCCGAGGAGCAGAGAAGAGCTATTTCATCTAAACAGCTACAGAGTCACCCAGTCATGTATAGTGCAGCCAAATCTGTTAGATGCAGCACTCATGTGCACCAGACATATGTTGTTTTGATACAGAAAAAGTGATTATTGAAGAAATAAATATTCATTACAATATGAAAGCTTCTTTTCTCAACTGCAAAGGTACTACATTAATTGATTGTGATGAATAAAAACAACGAACAATATATTACAAGTAATAATATTTGAAGAATATATACTGTACTTGTGGAAAATAAATAATTACAGTTTATATAAGATTTAACTAAACACTGTATTAGTTCCAACTGGTTCAATGTGAATTGTGAAATACCCCTTTGTGTTTTTTTGTGGTATAACAATAATTTGCAGAGTTAAAACACTCAAGATGTAGATGTTAAATTTGCCCTTAACTAGTTCTACCTCTGGTTGTCCATTTGCCGGGCCACACCTCCCGCTGAGCTGAGTCCAGGACAATGTGGCTCCTCTGATCAAACATGACGTTACACTGGAGCGGATTACACCACCACATGAGAATAGAGAAGGTCATGCTGAGCTGGATGTCACCACAACAGCCACACTACAACTTAACCACAAAGACACACTGTCACTACTTCACACTTAATGCACTGAGCACAATACAAGGATCAGGCTTGAACTGACCACTCAGTCTAACCTACATTTATTGTAAGTAAAACATTAATTATGATGCCATGTGTTTATTTGAACAACACTGTGATTATGTATTTTAAAAATAAAGGGCAACATACTTAGTTAACTGTTTAATGACCTAATATTAGACAGTATTCATCTAATGTATTATGAAGTTCTCATTTTAAATCACTGTGGTACCGTCAAACTGTTAGTCGGTCATGAAAATATGTCTATATTGTTGTTGGGAGAGATACAGTCAGGGATAGTGTGTTTAAAAAGGATTTCTGCTAAATAATACCAATTCTGTAAATGAACTGAAATGTTGTAAGTTAAAATACAAAATCTATGTCTTGCAACAATGCTTAATTTATTTGTCTGCATACAAAATACATCAGTCTGAATTCACAAAAGCCTGTTTGCTTTTCTTATCAGTGTGTTTATTCAGCATTAAAAGAGAGCAAGAATTCAGTTTACGATTAATTTAATAAAATCTAAGGATTCTTTTTTTTTACTGGTATGTGATAACTCAGCAAACTGAGTATCTATATTTTGAATGGTTGGATACCTAGTAAATTTGAAGAGCCTTAACTTGTATTGGACTTGTGCTAACAGTATTCAAATAAATCAGAGTGCTCGTTTCTCCAGTCATGTGTCATGGCTGGATAGACTGAGCCGCTGTCAGATCACAAAGCCCCCCTCAGAAGACTCCAGCACCTCGTCTGTTGTTAGGACCTGGTCCACATGGGGCCACGTTTGATTGGAAAGCCCAAAGGGAGGAGTTCCACCAGTCACAGGGGCATTGTTAGTGCCTCCAAAATGGCCAGGAAAGAATGACTGATTATGCAACCACAGCTAGGGTTACTACTAATAGGAATTCTATTTGAATTTCTAACATAACAGATGTTTGCTGGGCACCTCCATGGAGTGTGCATACACAGTTATGCTAATTTACCAGTGTTTCCCTTCAAGTTAGCTCAGAGTCATTAGAGCACACAGCTAGCTTGGATCCTTCTGTCAAACTAATAATTGGCTATTATTGATATTAATTAACATTTTTGCTCTCTGTGTCCTTTTTGACCCAGTATGTGTTAGTAAATCCAGTTAGTAAAACCTATTAGGGCAATCATTTCTATGGGACTCTATAGCAGAACCATTTCTCAGAAAGTGAACATAAACCCAATTAGGAATGTGTGCAGACAGTTGTCTTCATTCTCCACTGACTACTTCTTGATCTCCATTATAAATTGCTAATAGGGCAGATACTAGTTAGCAGTAGAAGGAGCAGAAGTGGGGGTGCCATTGCTCACTTGCAGCGATGACAGGTGAATGGGACCAGTAATAGTATACTTGCTTGATGAGGCCACACCAACATCAGCTGCTGTTTTTAATATTCCTTTGTCTCTCTTCTATTTTGCTGCTGGTCAATCACACTAATTGGCTTAAAAGTACAAGGTACAGAAATCCATTAAACTGTTGATGTTTCATCCTCCAAAAATAATAGCCTGTGCTCTCTACACTATTATGATGCGATGAGCATCGGAAACACTGCACACCACAGCTTTATGGGCTCAGATCAAGAAATCCTAATAGGTGTATATTGACTGGTTTATTTTCCACTGAAGTCCAATGGGAACGGCGCTTGCGAAAATATATATCAAAAAGGCTATCAACAATGGTTGGGTCTGGTGTAAAATCAATATTGAGCCATAGACAGCTTTGAGTTTTCACAGTTCTCTCTCGTCATTTAAAAATACTGAGTCTATGTGATGCCTCCATACATGCGCCATACAAGAGAAAGATTAGTAATAAATTAATCTCTTTTGCCATTAGAGTGAACACAGAGGGCTTTTGTTTTAGACATATTACCCGCTCGCTGCTGCTCTAACTTGACACTTGGAATAAATGG
The DNA here is from genome assembly GCA_036025475.1 of Philypnodon macrostomus. Lineage (NCBI taxonomy): Eukaryota > Metazoa > Chordata > Actinopteri > Gobiiformes > Eleotridae > Philypnodon > Philypnodon macrostomus. The sequence goes on from JAVQKC010064550.1 coordinate 28,498, forward strand.
AGTAGTTTTCCAGAGCAAAAGGCTGAGCAGCATGAAGGATCATGAGGTGCTGTTGAAGCGAGTACCCCAACATGACCTGTGTGAAATACAACTTATGTTCCAGCTCCCCAAATCCAGATGCTACTGTGGCAGCCCAGGTTTATGACAAGAGGCATCGCACTCTCTTAAATGAGCAGTATTTAATAGCCTGGATTCAAGTGTAAAGGCTTTCTCCCCTGAGCATTACTCCAAGAACCTAATTACAAGTTTCATCATCAATCATAAGCATTATTTATTCAGTGAAATGAATTTCTAATTAATAACTGATGAGCATTATGGCCTCCAAGACTGTAAAGCAATTAATTATGGTTGGCAACAGGGAATATGGCGGTAAAGGACTATCTGGCGTACAGTCACAGCACAGCAGTGCCAACAGGCTAATGTCCACAAAGCACAGAGACCCGATTGTTTTTGTACTAGAGCTTTACTGAGATAATTACTTTCATCAATGTTTTCTCAAAGCTGTCAAAGAGCTGGCAATGAAATAAACACTGAAAAACTGTTGCTAAATACTGTCGTGAACTAGTATATTTTATGCTCGGTCTTGCAATGTAATTAGGTATATTGCCATAACTTTAGGTGGTGCATAATGATACATTTATTCATGAAACTATGTCATATTTATCTAAATGTTTGTGTGCAGTTGGATAAAATACATGCATAAACACTAAACTCTACTCAAACATGTATCGTTTTATATAACTTTGCAAAGTAATTAAGTAAATTTTGCATCTATATATATATATTATTATTATTATTATTATCACAATGTGACTGGAATCTGTAGAAATGTAAAGTGTTAAAAAATTACTGACTTTATAGGGTCTTTGACTTCAGTGTGATTATAATTGGTCAAATGCAATAATAATAATCATAGTCATAATACAAACTGTAATTAATCAATATATTAAGATAGAATGTGAGAATAGTCAAAATTATGATAAAGAACCATGAAAGACTGTAACTTTAAAAAATGGAAATCAGTGAAGCAGCTCTTTAATTTATCTTATGTTTCATTTCAGCACAAAATTCTGCACATTTGTGGTACTCTTTTGCATACAGTCATCTGATATACCCGCTCTACCTCTGCAACACAGAGATGAATTGAGTCATGCATGGTTGTTTGAGCTATTCAGAGTAAACGTAATAAATGTACATGACTATACTGCTGAATTGCAGCAGTGTTTTTAATTTGCACCTCTGCTTCTAAATGTGTTGAGAGACAGGGCAGGGGTTGTGCATTACTCTTTATTAGCTACCTAGTTAGTTGGTGTTGTAGAGTTTCATAAGAAATGTACAAATATATATGTCTATGTTTTATAATTGCTTTAGTCTACTACGGACCTATTCATGTAATGTAGTCGTTTATAATTGTACAAACATCGTTTCTTAGTTGGACTTCAAAATCGTTTAATTTTGCTAGAACGCTACACTCATTGCTAAGGCTACATTTACTGCAGTATGTTGCTAGTTAGAAGGCTATTAAACTAGCTTCAGAGGAAAGAAATTAGCATAAGACATACTGTATCTCACCTTCTCAGGTAACGACGGCACAGCACCAAAAACACTGGTTGCGACAGTTGACCTAGCTGTAAGATGAATCCTGGCGTAAAAAATATCAAATAAACGCGAAAGTATTGTTTGTTTGTTTGTTTTTATTAAGAAAACTAGTTTGGGACTCTGCTTACCTTGTGTAGGGGTAAAAAGTCCATCGCTGCCACTGTCATCAAGCTAACAAAATTAAACAGATTAGCATACAAGCTTTAGCTGAAACAAAACTTTAGAGAAAATAGTAGCTATTTAACTAAGCCTCACCCATAGAATCTGCTTACAGGACGATATGTAATGTGTGGGACATGTAAAATAAAAGTAAAAGAAGAAACAATTTCAATAACTCTAATTTTACTGACTATTTATTAACTTTATTAACCTACAAGCACGGTCTGAAATGACGTTGACGCTCGTGAAATGCAGCGTTGCTGTTGGTAAAGCAGTCTTTTGTGAAAGTGTAGCCTAGTAGAAGATGCTGCTTAGTGATAACACAAGTATACCTTAAAAAGATGCACAGCTTTCAATAAAGCAAATCCATCTGTTAATAGTTGTAGGATACCAAAACTGCACTATGTGACCATATGTTGTTTTTGTAGATGAATTCATGCATTTTAGCTGCACAGTTGTTTGAGCAGGAAACCCCCCTTTGCCTTAAAAGGATTTTGTGTGCAACAATCTTCTTTTGCCTTCCTTGTATTGAATTACACATGATTGGTTGAATGAAACAGTTGTTGAACTAGCCACAAGTCAGCGTGTCAGTTCATTATACATTATCCCACTCTTACTGCACTAGTGACTCATGCTGAAACTATCTCCACTATATGTCATTCTTCAAGATGAGTGAGACACAGCACAGACAGCAGTGTCCTCTGTAGATCCTCCACGCACACGCAGTCACACACGTGCACACTCACAGCTCTCCCCTTTCCATCTGCTAAAGTGGGCTGTTGTGATTGATTTGTGGATTTGCTCCTCCTTTTTTCCTCCATTTAAGTGAAATAATGTATGGAAGCAATCTGGCGACAGACATTTTGGAAAATCTATTTGAAATCATTTCAGCTGAAGCCATGGCAGTTTGTCTTCTTAGGGGAGAGGAGCAAAGTATAATTGTCTGCAGTCTAGTAAAACACAGTATAACTGCCATCACACTTGACTGAGCTCATAGCCAGCTAGTCCCATGGCCTCTAGAAGATAGAGCAGTTAATGTTCCCTTTTATTTTAGAGGATATGTCACTTGTATTGCAGATTTATACCATGATACAGCAATTTTGTCCAAACAGATGGATAATGGTGTCACCAGCAGAAAGCCTTGTTTTTATTGAGTTTGCAGCGTATTGTTTAGATGGGGGACTGTGTTGAACAGCTCTGCCAGTGCATTTTCTCTTTATCTCTCTAATCTTGCCAGTATTAGATTTGATCATTTTTGTTTGAAGGAGGAAAATGTGGCTGTAATGGCTTCCTAATAGCAAACACAGGGGATACAAATCCGAGAAGCCTGTTCAGTAGTGCTTCCATAAGCACCACTGATTTATAGAGGTCTTTATGACAGAAAGGAAAATGATGTGCTGCTGGTATAAATCAGGTGAGGAGTAGGAAATTGAACTTAGATATCATCTTGTCAGATGCTTAATGCTCTTCCTCCTGTCACATTCGATAGGACCAATTTGGAGAATCCTGCAGAGGTAAAAAGAAGACAATTAACAATGACAGTGTAGTAATAGATGAAGCTATAAAATGAACCTGCTGCCTGCAGGATGCTTTGTATGATTTTCGTACGAGGCGCTGGCAGGCTGTGTTGTCCCAGCCTTTCATTTAGTCTCCCATTTTGTTTTTAGTGTTTGTATGCCGTGTTAGCTTATGTAAAACAGATAGGGAAGAGGTGTTTATCTGTGCATTTGCCACTCTATGATTGATTTGTTGCTTTAAGAGGTACTTCTATTCTGGTTTTATTATAGCTATCATATTGATTTTAGGAAAATGTTTCAGCCTATCACTAAATTAAACTAATCAATACATATCAACTACTAAGGCTACATTTATTTATAGTATCTACATTGGGCTGAGGTCTAGTTCCAATAGCACAGCTGTTTACATGCTCTGTTTAAACTCATTTGTATTGTATTTCCTGTATAATAATTACAGATTTCCTATAATAAAAGTTTTCCTCTGCTGGATTAGCATATTAAGGTATAAGAGCCTGTACTTTTCCATGATAATAGTTCTGCTGTCATGAGCTGCAGCAGATGTCATCGCTCAGTGCTGTAATGAGTTCACAACAGGACGGAGAATGACAATGCTCTCTGATCCCTGAATGTCACTGTGGTATAAACTACAGCACACTGTTTTACAACAGCCATCATGCATTCAGAGGCACGCATTTGTGATTTGACAGATAGAACATGAAGAAAAAATAGAAATCCATCCATCTGGATATGTTAGTTTCAAATGACTTGAATTTTAAAAACTAATTTCTCGGAAGCTGATGACCTTTAGTTGAAAGGCTGCTAAACTTCGTCAAGTGGCAATTCAAGCACAAGTGGCTCAGTAGTCGGAGAGTCGCACATTGCTGCTCATCAAGCTGAGTTCTTGTTTAAATCTAATTTGATTTTAATGCATCTCTGAAGGAGATTGTGCTCTTATTACTGTGTAATGATGCTGTTGTCAGGAGCCAATGGTGATGGCTCATATCACACCATGTTAACTGCTTCTGTGACACTTAGGATTGCACACCACTGCACAATGGCTTTTGCTGTATATTTATTGCAGTCTTGTTCTTCCTGTTGCATTTGTGAGTGACAGAATGGCGCTAAATCTAAAATAAAGTCTCTTCTTTATTACCACTGTCTGATAAGGCTCTTTTTTGTATTCAGTACAGTAGATAGAGCATAACGATGAGGGTCTGTGGCAAGATGGGGAGAATTGTGAAGCGCTCACACTCGAGGGCAGCAAATGGTAAAGTGACAAGCTTGGTGCACTTGTCTATTTTACTTATTCTGTGCCTCTGTTTCATATTCTGCCTCGCACTGTGCGCTTATTTTCCTCTGGGGTTCAGAAGGGCATGCTCTTTCATTTCTTTAGAAAATTGTTTCGCAGGATTTCAATCTTTGGCTGCAAGATATGACAAAACACAATATCAAGAACACTTATGTTTCTTATCTGCCATTTTTTTAGGGTATAAATAAAAGATCAGTATAAATTTAAGTCAAGTGGCCTCAAATGCACATGTGAGGGATGAGTATGAAAAGAACTATGAACCATGGGACAGCCACACTGTACATTTTCATCACTGGCTCAAAATTACCTTGGCACTGGGGCTTTGTGTGCCATTTATCATCCTTGAAAATCAATTAGTGTGCCTATGATAGCAATCCAGATGCAATTCTACTGAGAGTTTGGCACAAAAAACAAAGAGACTATTTCTTATGTTCACATTATGTCAACAGTACTGCTTTAGACTCTTTGTATACTGTGTAAAAGGTTGAGGTAACACTCTCAAAGACATTAACCATAACCAAGATAGCCATTCAGATTTGCAGCTATTTTGCAAAAATATGAATCATAAAGGTGGCAGTGACTGAAGTATAAAGATATATATATATTTTCTACATACTCATATCCCATATCACCAAGACCCTGTGTCTTGTATCACTTAATGATGCCCAAGTGCAGTCTATGTATACTGAACAATGTTCCCGAAGGTGTGAAAACATCCCAACATTGTCCTATTGATGTCCCATTTTTTTCCCTGTTTGGCTGTTGTCAGAGGTCAACCTCAAACAGCATGCGGTGGAATCAGGCGTTACTGTCGATGTCACATTGATGCATTACAAGGCCCCGGAGGTCACGTCTCTGTAAACATACATTATCAAAACCCATAGAAGATGTGGGTTTTTGACCTCTCCAATAGTTTACCCCGTATCTTCTTGGGAAAAGGGTCATGTGATGCCAGAGAGCAACTTTGTAGGCGCAATGACTTTCTTGTTGCAAATGAAGAGGGTCAAACAATCAAGACTGGTCGGGCTCCGTGTCAGCACCATTATCTTACGCTGTCTAAAATGATCAATGAGCTAAAATAAAATGATCACAAGGTAAAATTGGCCTGCTAATGAAAATGGACTGTTTAAATGTGCAGCTGGGTGAAAACCTGTCTGGAGGAGGGAAGGGGGAAAAAAATCCCAGGGCTGCAATTTCTAAACGGTGACACATTAAAGAGGTCCAATAATAGGATACTTCTTTAAAACTTTAAATATAGTGTTAATATATTGAATAACTGTTCTATAATAATAATATTTTAATGTCAAGTCCTTCAGTCAGTCCTTTAGTAATCTGGGGCAGATGATCACAAAATAACAATATTTAGAGTAAAAGATTCAATATTCTTAGAGTTTTATTTATTTAGACAAAACAGGGTCAGAACATTTACCTTAACACATCCTGTCCCTAAAAACCAAACCAGCATGTTTGAATAAGTTCCAACAGTACTCAGACGCAGAGATAAAAGGCACAAAAAGGCAGGGAACAGTACTGACATGAATCCTCCCCAACCACATAGCAATAAATACATTCATCCTACTGTACCATTGATGTGTAAACACGTACCCCATTTAATACTGTAGACAAGTACAGCAACACTGAAAATATAAATAAATAAAAACCCCTACAATAGATAGAATAGAATATATGTTTCCTATGAAGTGGGTATAATTCATTCAAAAGCCTTAATAAAATATGGAGAAAAAAACAAGCGCATTGAGGTTATGCTACACAAGATCAAACAGCACATTTAATATAAACCTTATTGCTGTGATAAAAACAGGCATGGGCATGGAAATGGCGGCGCTTGTTTGGCAAATGCTAATGCTGTAAGATCTACTACTTCATTAATTTGTAATACATGAATAAAAGCAATTACGTAAAAGAAAGGACTTCATGAAAATTGCATTCAGTTCTGACTCACGGCATTCACTTCACTAATTTAAGTATTTTTAAGAGACTATAGCTGAGCTGCAGAGTGATTCTGTTGAGATGTGCTTTATTCCACTTCCATGGCAGACTCATCCTGCTCTACATTGGACTTCTCTGAGGGCACGTCTTGTGATTCAGGGCTGATGTGTTCGTCTGAGGCGGAGAGCTCGTGAGTGGGTGTGCCTGGCTGTTGGGGCTCCGCTTCGTCAGACTCATCTGCGAGTTTGCACTTTCCTGGTGAAACATTTTCCAGTATAAATTGTTATGAAACATAAATAGAATACATTTCTCTACACATCCTGACAGTATTTACAGTGTCATTTTAAACCTGATGCATTCTTACCTATAACAGACACATCCTCATCTCCATCAGCTGGTGGAGAAGATGGTGGAGAAGGTGGTGGAGAAGCTACAGGGGAAGCTACAGGGGACATCCTGTTCTCTGCTGGACTCTCTGGAAGTCTAGGAGCCTGAGGCCTGGTCTTTCTTGCAGGGTTCAGGAAATAACAATATGCACACCTGAAGGCTTTTAAAAACAAAATAAGATACCACAGTTTACGTCAGCGTGCTTTTCCAGACAGACATAGATTAATATACATGAATATGAAGCAATGACAAAAATGCCTGAGATGCATAAACACTTCAGATTGATGTGTGGCACTGGTTTGCATATTCAATCTTGTGGGGTCGTGGAAGGCATAGGCATTTAAGAGCTGTATGATATACAACACTGCCAAATACTAGAGGGCAAATGAAGGCATAGTGTCTGATGGAGAATGACAAGTGCTTTGCCTTGTGTTTCTCAAATTCTTACCAATGTACTCAAATTCCTCTTTTAAAGCCATGCCATTATGAGTCAGACACTGCTGACAGATGAGAGCGTATCTATGAAGGGGAAAAAAGAATTAGAAAAAGTATTTAGTGTACAGGGAGATGCCATAGCAGTATGTAAGAAACAAACTGTCATAGCAAAGGTTTACAGCAAAACTATTTCATTCATTGTTATATTAGTTACTGAGACTTAGAGAGTAGCTAATATGTTAACCCATATCACTTCATCCTTATCTAATCAGTTTATTTTATTTTTTTTAATGAATTCCTTAAATAGGTATAATAGGATTTCTAACAGATCATATGCTGCAGTTATAATTATTAGGACATTTTTATGAAGCCTTTATTGTTCATTTTTTTTAATGATTGGTATTTGTTTTTGTTTTTACTCTTGCTAAGTTACCTTACAGTTAGTCAATTTTAAAAGCTGCAGCACTTTAAGATTTCCTTGAAATGTAAAGTGCATTACAAATAAAATGTATTATTATTATAAATTCAGCAGAGATATGCACCTGTTTCCAGGACCATCTCCAACAAGATACTCGATGACTCTGTCCACAGCACCTCTTTCTCTTGGGAGCACAGGTCTGGCCAATGGTGGCCCAGGTGGGTGCATGCCTGTTAAAACACAACACACAAAAAACAAAACACTTACAGAGAAGCCAGGTTGAGATTTATCGTTTCCTGCACAAACTATGATGAATTAAACAACCACTACCTTCCTAATGACTTAAGACTGGATCTCCCTTGCAAAGCATGTCCAGATTCCCTGCTGTGTTGGTGAGTAGTAATTAATATAATCTAACATCAAGAGCAATCATAGGAAGATGACTGGTCATTTCTGTGAGACTTGGCAGAGTCTCGGCATCCTGCTGGTTATTAATTTACCAACATATGGAAACTCTGTGGTGACTCTTTGTATCAAATTGCTTTTCACTTTCAATTTTCAACAGAAGCAGGTGATAACATCAAGTCATGTAAACCATTTGTGAGGTGTTCCCAATGCCAAAGGCAATTTTACCAAGCATTAAAAGACATTTAGGAAGATTCCAGCACCATTGCCCAGAGAACAAACGCATGTCTGGATAATTAATCATGGTTAATGTAATCCTACTTTGTGCATATCTCGCAGTTGGCATTCCACATTGCAATTACAGCCTGGCCCTTTCTCTAGGAACACATTTTCTTTACCGTTTGCTCATATTTGCATCTTCAATGGACTGCTCATAGTCCAGAAATTATGCAAATGTAGTATTTAATACTTCCAAATTCTGTAAATGCCCCTATACGTTGGTTGGTTTATAGAAAGAGACTCATTGTGTTGACCAACTGGTTAAAATATTTAATGAAAAACAGATGTTCACTGATGCGGTCTTTTTATTGAGGTTATAAAGAAACAGTTGTGATATGTTGAATTTTTATCACCAACTGTGCATTATCTATATTCACTGCTGCTCACTTTGAGAGGTTTAACCTTTTAATGGGTTGCCTGAAATCTACTAATCTAATTCACACAATTATTATCTACAACATATAACACCTTTATGACAACACACAGCACATAGCCTTGAGCGCATGGGGACACAGAGCCATGAAGAGTAAATCACACCTTAATCGACCACATTATGATGTGGTCCCCCTGTGAGCAGGTAACTCACCCACTCCTGGAACAGGTGTTCCTGGGGTCACAGGCTTCCTCATCAAGCTCTGCTGAGCAGCTACAGCCGACAGGCCCCTCTCTGGGGGTCCACCTGGAGCAGAGTGGGAAGCTCGTCCGGAGTGGGTGGGCCCAGAGGCAGGAGGAGGGCGGGCAGCGGCACCCCCAGGATTCACCATCACTGTGGGGGTCTTTGGCATGACACTGCGATGCCTGAGCTCTAAGACAATAAATATTACATTCCGGTTAATAATTGTGAGGGATACTAATGACATTCAGAAGGAGCTGTATTCATTAGAGACTACCTTGTCCTGGTATTGGAGTCATCATGGGTCCAGCTGGAGAGGACTCGAGCTCCTTTATAATAAAGAAACAACAACGTGAGAACACCAGTTTCTACCAAGACTTAAATAGCATACACGTTAACCTCACACTTACAATCTTTTTCTTGGCATCTGGATCAAATCTCTCTAGAATCATTTTGGCATTTTTATACGTCTCAGTTTCCATAACCTCCTCAAGCTGAAAAATAAATACATCAAAAACAATTCAACATAATATATCTAATAGTACGCAGTGTATTTATCTAATTTGCAGGATGGTAACTAAACTATTCAGGTGCTGTTACATTAATAGTTGACTGAGACTGTAAAACTGCCCCAGTTCAAATGAGACCAAAACATTCTGAAATGTTTACTTATCATATGAAGAATAATTGCATTCACTACTTCGATAATGGAGAGTGTGAAAATCCATCAGCCCTAATTATTGGAAGTTATTATACTTAACAGAGGATGACAAGCAATTTCTCAGATTTATTCCTTTCCTGCTCTAAATGCTATTAATTAAAGTGACATTAGCAGAGTAGTTTGTGGGTTAAGTCACTCTGCACATCACACGCTGTCAGTATAGATCCTGGATTAGAAAGCATTTTGCTGCTAAATGCTAGGTCGATCAATTAAGGCATTACTCTTCATGGAGGTCCCAAAGAACAAAGCAAGGCACTTCAATGAATAAAAAGCACTACCTAAAACTGATGTCTCTGTTTAAGGTAGACTTTAGGCATATCACCAGCACTTTAGGCATTTATTATTATTATTATTATTAATATACTGAATATAAAAATCCAACAAATTGAGCAGAACTTTACACAAAACATGATCTTGGATCACTAATTTCCTACTGCACTTTCCCCTTTGTAAAAGGTGATACAATAATAATTCTGAAAAGAATTAAACAAAAAAAAGGAGAAAAAAAAAGAACTTACTATTTTTTGTTTTTGCCCTTTGAGGTCTTCCAGCTTCTCATCTAAGACAAACAGAATAATTTGTACATGTTTACAACAAACAAATGCATTTGTAATTTTGTACTATATACACACTTACTATTTCTTTCTGTTCTTCGTGAAAAAATAAATACAAGAAATTTTCTTAGCAACCACACTCTGCAGAGAACAAAACAAACAAGTGTCATGTGCTCATTCTGTTAAAACAGAAACTGATTATAATATATTATATCTAATACTTACAATAAAGGAAACACCAAAAATGGAAGCGACAATATGAGCCGCCCCATCAGCTGTTCAGGGAGGTACCAGAAATACACTATCAAACAGGTTAGCAGGTAGAGGATGGAGGAGTAGAACAGGAGGCTGCCAACCCACATTTTCAGCTGCCGTTGATTTTTTGCACTATATTCTTCAAGAGTCTGTATTTCCTGTAGACAAAATATACCACTATAAACATTTCCATACAAAACAAAGAGCAGCTTTTAATGCTCAACACAAATACAGTTCACTTGGTCTTTGAAAAGCAAAAGTTAAATTGCATCGTTAACAAGCTCATCACTCCATCTAAAAATAGCTGGCAAACAGAAAGAGACTAGCTCCTTGTTATTATGGTCTGCTCACATGTGTCTGTCACTCTAGGCACCAGCTGTACTGACATATATGGGCAAGTGTCTGTTCAGTTGCAAGTAAACAATGAATAAGAGAAAATAATCAGTTAATAACCCCTTATAATTATCAGTGCATTTCACATACTTTAAAAATTACCACTTCTATTGCGTTTACAGGCTCTCTCCTTACCATGAATATAGTCACTTGCTACAAGGACAAGTTCTCAAAATAACCTAACACTAGCTTAACTGTGAAAGTACAGCAAAGCCCCATTTGTCAACTAAAGCAGAGTGATTACTGCAATACTGCAATACATTTATTTATATATAATATGTTTTCTTATTGTGCATACATTAGTGAACATTACCTTTTCGATTCCTTCCAGCACCTCTACAGTGGACTGTTTAGCCTTCAAAAAGTAAGAGAGAATTAAACAGTGGTGCTCTGTTTAAATGCAGATGTTATATCATCCATCCATACGAGTATTATCATACACCTCTTACTCACTCATTCATCTTATGTCACCTAAGTCTAGCTTTAAAGAATGTGGGGGTAATTAAACCAACAGTAGCTTTGTAAATTGTCAGACTTGTAATTTCTTTAAAAAAGGACACTGATTTAGGACATATAGTTCTACACATATTTAACCTTTCACAGGCTATAGGTTTTAGGTTATTACATGCAAGATACAATCTAACTGACAAGAACACGTGCAAAATGTAAGTTTCCAATTCAATACAAACCCTCCACCGTGAGAAAACTGCCCCCATAGTGGTGACGGAGTGTTGTTCTCTTCTTTTCTCTGAACTTCTGACAAGGTCACGCTCTCGCTAAAATAAACACAACCAAAACAATAGGTTATTCACTTACATAAACCAGTCTGTTTTTGTTTTGGACAATATTACACAAACCGTGTCTTCTTTCTGGCAGCTATAGCTTTCATCCTTGGGTGTAACTTAATACTTTATATCATTTCAAGTGGTCAAAGCCCCAAGCTATGATTATCAGTTCGTTTGGCAGCCCTGACGTGTCTCAGCTCGCTAAACTCTCCAGGTATTATATTTTACTTCGTGCTAGCGTTAAGTAGTTTAAGAAATTCAAAAGTTCTCGATGTCACGGACTATAAAAATGGATGTGAAAAGTGATTCCAATACATTACACCTGGCGTTTATTAGCACACATCGAGACTGGCTAAAGTTACCAATGCTAACCAAGTTAGCAAACTTCTGTTTTGCTGGCCAGGACAGTTAGAGGTGCGTTTGTTAATTGTCTGTGTAATTTTACTATATCTGTGTGCCGAGTCTGTCTTGTTTTATAAAAACGGAGGCAAGGGTGCTGAAGTAGTAGGCTACTGTTAGCTTTAGCACCGACAGTCTGGCAAGCTAAATGTAGAACGCTAACAGTTAGCCAAGAGTGCTAGCATCATACTACTGTACTTTTCATAACATATTAAGAACTCTCAACAGTACTATGTATATAATCAGCAATGCATTTACAAAAAAAGACGGAAAAACGGTTTAAGCTAAAAATAACCACAGTACCTTGGCAGGAGTTGTTAAGACCCAGGACCGCTGTGCACTGTCAGTGGCGCATGCGGATGGTGGGTGAAACAAGATGGGGGAGTGCCCGCTTAAGAGCTGCGTGGCTTTTGAAAGGTAACTGATGCCTGTCCATTTCTGTTCAAACTTGTGCTCTGACTCCTCTAGTAAAACAATGTGGATACTCAGGCTGCTGCAGAGACTGGATTGAACAGTTATTAATTATTTTTTTAATGTGTTTTATTTGTTTTATGTGATTAATTACTACAAGTAAAGCAACAGTAATGTGAGTAGACTTGTTTGACCTACTACTACTACTACTACTACTACTACTACTACTACTACTACTACTACTACTACTACTACTACTACTACTACTACTACTACTACTACTA
>JAVQKC010064563.1:0-18247 GCA_036025475.1 Philypnodon macrostomus
AATTGAATTTGGGAGGTCAGGTATATTTGACAGCCTCTAACTTGCACATACTTTGCCCGATTAGGCTCTAACCTGAAATACCTAATGACCCCCCCGGCCCTGAACACATCTGACTAATATGATGTCATTCACCTCTATAGCGCCCCCTATAGACTGAAAGAAGAATGAAGTTTTAGGGAATTTTACAAAATTTGGCAAAAACATTCTTCACAATCATCCGGACAAATCAAAAAAGTCAAATAGACCCTTCCCATGATTGTCATGGTTTGGGGGCGAGGCCTCTTAATTGCTCATTAACAATATTAAAACCCTTAGAAATAATACATGTCTGATTAAGGTACCCGTTGGGGCAGACGTATGGGGCAGATGTATGGGGCAGACGTATGGGGCCATTTCGCCGATATACACCTTGCTGTCGGAGACGACAGCACATGCGTAGTTATAGTAAGCTTTTGTCACAATGGTCAAATGCTGCTAAACTGACCAAGGATTGCTATAAACGATATTTCTTGGATTCTGATTTAAAACACTGGCCATCAAACAACGCATGCTACACCAAGGACACAACCTTTGAGGATATGGTCCACTCCAACCATCTGTATCTCAACAAACTTATCCTTCAACTTCTGACATCTTTCAAAACTGGCGGTTGGAAGGAAGCCAGGCAATCTCCACTGGGCCTTTTGCACTTTATTTGGCCTACGAATAGTTTTACAATATAGACATAACAAGAAGTAGCGGGTGGGAGGGAGAGAGGAGAGGGTCTATGCTAGTTTACCCACTGCAGGCACAAAGCAGGTGGCCAGGTTGATGACAATGAACAGACAGCATTGGTGGCCTAATTTCTTCACGTCACACAGCACCATATGGCATCCCCGCTCCACTCTACCTATTTAGAAACTGCATCCTGATAAGTATGCAAGTATCATACTTCACAATTAATTAGAATGGCATGATAACACAACGCTCTTCATTTTATGTATGGCAAATGATGTATTATTATGCAGGGACTTCTGTAGGATTTAGGCCAAGGGGTAGACAGTCTTAACAGTAGTATACAGTACAAAATAAGATATTTTTGGTTTAGATCTGGCTAAGTCCTGGTTTAGTTTTTGGTTTAGCCATGTTTTATTATACTTTTTTTTTGCACCAGTTTAGTTCTGGTTTAGACCTGGTTTATACGCAATATATCTTTCGTTGCAGAATTTAGGAACCTTTTAGGAGGCCTGGAGCTAGACTACAAAAGGCCTAACAGCGCTTCATATGCCCCCCAGGTATTTATGTGTTAGGTATGGCATGTCCTTGAATACAACACGATTTGAACAGGCAGCACACTTTTAATCCTCGACACATCCTCAACTTTTTCAAATTAATAGACATGAGACCTTGCAATGTTGGAGAAGGGAAAGTGGAAATGCATTCAATTAATCTTTCTGACCTTCACTGAATGTTGCAAAAAGCGTCCCTAACTGGTTCGCAAAGTCGCAAACTTGACACAACAAAGGGACGGGTGGCATAAAATGAACTGAATATCTTTATCATGTGAGTATGCAAAGATTGGCAACAATTACTAGGTTTCAAGGACATGCTAAGCCTTTTCAACTTCACAAGTGTTTTATTGACACACACTCATGTTTACCATTCAGTATTAACAAATGCAGAAGCTTTAAAACCTCTAGAAGGCTTTCAAAAAGACTTTTACAAAACATTACACTATAAAAGCAGAATATACATAAAGTGGCACTTGGTGTAGTTCAAAATCACCCAGATAACCTCCATGTTGATACTTTAGTCTGAACTTCATGCAATGTGATTTGAGCTGACAAACAGGTAAATATTAATTAAAGTGCCCAGTAAATACATACAGTTCATGACAAGCAAAATAATGATTGCTGACACCAAACCCCTTAAAGCCAGCTCAGTGACAGGTAACAGTTAAACTTTGTGGGCCACTGAGACAGGCCAGTGCCCTCTGTGGCAGAAGAACAATATGGCACCATATGGCTCATATGTTGCACTCTGCATTGGGAAAAAGCGCGCATGATTTATTAGTGTTCTCTTCTATGTAAATTATTTAAAACGTAATCAGAAATGTGTGCCTTTTTGGGGTCATATCAGTTATATGAAGTTTAGCACCAATTGGAAACAAACTTGTAACACAGTGTAAGCTACATGTTGCTGCATGCTAATAGAGGTTACATTTACTCTTTACATTTGAGTACTTTTAAAATTATTTGTAAGTTTTGTGCCTCCAGGTTGAATGCATTATACGCTTTACTTCTTTTACTTCTACTTGGTATTTTGCAGGGGTGTAACGATATATTGCTATATCATTGTAATTACCAATAATCTTGACAATATCTGATTAATATCGTGGGTATTCACTGTTACACGCCACACTTTTATTAACTTTTTAAAATCATGTCTGAACAGTTGGAAACATTCTAAACGTTAAAGTATTTTTGTGATCAGTTTTACAACATTTTTTATATGAATTAAATATTTGGTTCAATTAGTAGATAATATTGATATATTCATCGAGGGCCCATAAATCACAAAATATCGCAATCATATCGTGGTCCCCTGTATCGATATACATCAAAAGCTGTGATTTACACCCTTAGTATATTGAAGTAAAAATACCAGCTCTGCTTACTAAAGAGATCTCCACAAATTTAAGCTAATAAACACGGAGAAAGAATAATTAGCTATTACTCCAGCAATGATTATTACGTTGAGTTACTTTGAGTGCTTATGTGATAATAACAAGTCATTTTAACAGCATTATAATAGTAGAGTTTTTTTGTTTTAATAAATTGAAGGACTCATCTCACCCCCTCCCAGTGGATTTCTAGCAACAATAGTACATATAACAAAGAAGACAAGCATTGAAAATGTCCTATGGGGTGAATTTTGAAGAAACACCCTATTTCTTGTGAGACAGTGGTATGCCTGACTCTTAATGGCTCTCTGGTGGGGGTCAGCATTAAGTGACAAAACAATATCAGTAGTGAAACCTTTGCATAGCTCTGTTACAAATACACAAGTTGTCAGGCATAGCGGGCCCAGCCTTTTGAGTGTGACAGCAATCCCTTTAGGTCCGGGACAAGTGTAGCTCAGTGGCTCGGTGGGGATGTAGGGGGGGGGGTTGAGATGCCGGTGGGACTGTAAGGAAGTTGCACGCAGCGAGGTGTGTGTCGGGGGGCACCAGAGACAATACAATGATTACACACAATGAGGACGCTGGAGCGTGTTGACACTAATGCAGTCCAAGGGGATGCACGAGACAAGAGCACTTCTGACAACTGTGAGAGGGCAGGCGATGACAGACAGCGGCAAGATTTAAGATTTTTGACTATTCAAGTGAGAATTGAAATATGCAGAAAATGAAGGGTTTTTTTTAGATTTATGTGGCATTTTTTCCGATGAGCATGATTAAAAAATACTGAAACAACTTTAATACAGCTCAGGTTAAATTTGAGTACAGAAGTGAGAATGAGTAGAGAATAAAATCTGTAAAATAAGTAGGTTTCATATATGTATGGGACACATTTCTCTTGAAAAATCTTGAATCAATCGAGCGTTGTTATTATTGATTTGTTCTGAGTTTACTTGTAAGCTACTATAGGCCAGCCTCCAGATGTGGAACCTGATCCTGACTCACTTCAGGGATTAGTTTACAGACCAAAGAGAGATAATTAATACTTAAGATAAATAAATACTATGACTCAAAACAAGGTCAATATCAGTGCTATATAAAGCCTTTCTGTTGCATGTAACAAACGCCATGGACTAAACAGGAGATGCGTGGAGTGAATTTGGTGAAAAAGTGTTTAAGAAATACATGAACGACAGCATCAACATATTCAAATCTGAAGCGGGTGGCAGTTCACAGTGATTCAAACTGATTGAAGTTCATGTTGAAAGTTTGACACATCACAATTGTCTTTGTTTTACCACATAACTTTCTTTCTTAATTTAGCAACCGTTGTCTCCGTTAGCAAATTGCCTCACAGAAAGCTTGGGGAAACCAGTCTGTTTATAAACAGTGCCATATAGTAAGCCCAGAGGCAATATTGTCACCACAAGAAGAGGAATTGCTCGCACCAATGACAAAGAATCAAAACATAATGATATTCTTTATTTTAAACACACATATTGTCTGGAGAATGGACCCTGCTCCCACAATTGCCAGTCAAGGTGTCACTGTATAAGCTTGGCTCTCTTATGACTCCTGACTATGAGACACTTTTGGGAGAATCAACAAAGAAGAAACTCTTCATCATGTTGGCAGCTCGGGTCTCTTCACAAATTACCTTTTCCCCTCCGCTGTCACACCTGGGACTTCAGCTGCATCTGTATCACAATGCTTCTGCTATAGCTCCATTCACTCTACTGTTTGTCACATTAAAATGCTTCATTATGGCCCTGAAAAATGTCATAAAAATGCTCCCACTTTAGAAATAATTTAGCACGATGTTTGCTGACATACATTTATGAATGTCACTCGAGGGGAAATATGAAATTGCTTGAACACCTCTAAATATTAATTTGTTTTATAACTTAAAACAGAAATCTTTATATTTCTTTATTTTTAAATGCCTCTTTTTGGATTTCTATCTGCTAAAAAAGTTTATAGTATGTCCATATCCCTTTAAGCCTCCAGCTGGCCACGCCCACTTCACTACATCAGCCAATGCAAACAATGGAAAGTAGTAGCAAGGTGGGGTTTCTTCAACTATCCATATATAAAGATGAAAACAAAATTACAGCATGAACAAAAGAAACAGTTGTGTTTTTCGCGAGGAAACAGAGAAAGCTTAGAAAGGTCATGGTAGCATAATACGGTCCCTTTAACATCTGCTAATTTCTCATATTAAACAGCTGTTGAAATTACCACAGGTTACCTTCCAGTATAATTTGTACTTGAAAGCGAAGGCCACTGTCGGGTTTTTCTGCAGCTCAGGCACGTACTGAATTCAATGATTAAGCCAATGTGAAACACTAATAAGCAGCAAGCCTCACCCAGTGGACTCAACTAATTGGGTCAATCAAACATGATCTAGTGAGAATCTGAACTGGGAAAGACAAGTAAGCCAGCATTTTTTCAGTCCAATCTGCGTAGAACTGTCTTGTGGTCATTTGATTTGCCTTTGATTAGAAAGGCCTCTGATATCCTGCTGGTGACACCACATATCTAGCTTGCTTCTCTTTAATTGACATGCTTTGCTCTATAATATTATAACTAATACATGTCATATGTTGAGTATTGCAACAAAAATATGACAGCTGACATTTGAGTATGCTTTTAACATGGTATCTGTATCTAGCCACAAGATTCTTTTACGAAATTAGACTGAATTATTTTCAGTGTAAATTTCAGTCAGATGAATGACACTGACATTCCTGTAATAATACATTTAATTTGTAAATGTAATATTGTGCAGCCCAGGGTTAGGACAGGTTTAGTGCAGAAAGCAGATGTGTGTCCTCAACCCTTCCCTGGTGGACTCCCTTAAGATTGGTGACTGTGTCTTGTTTAGTGTTGTGAATACTGATGGACCACAGTGAGGAAGAGGAGGAGAATAGCTGCCATTGGAGAATAGATGATGTATTTCTTTTTCATTAGGCTTTTTCTTCTTATGAGAAATATAATGTTGCATCAGAATTACACCCATACTTTTAATGTGAAATCCACAACCTGACATTTCCAGTGTCCTCCATAAAACTCAATCAGTGACAGAAAGATGGGGCTAGTGTCAGCACTGAAAGTAACAAGACAAAAATGCTGTTTGGTGACATCTATTTGCAGCCTTATCTGAACTAACTCTAAGTGGCAATGGCCTAATATTCCCTTTCAGAAGAACATACATAATAATGTGTATTTAACTTAATTATGTGTCAGAGAAATGGGCTTTCACATGACAACACATGACACATGCTTCTACATTTTTATTTGACCATGTTGATTTTAACATAAAGACACTGACAGCTAGATTTCATAACTATCACATTTAAATTCAACATGAATTTGTACATATTATTTTTAGGATATAAATTGACATTTTCCGGTCACACAAAGCAACATAAATGCATACTATAAAAAACACTTTTATGATTATTCTACTGACTAGTAATTATTACAACAATAGATACTTGATCTGATCAAACTAGGCCCACGCTGTCGTACCCGACGGCAAGGTGTATATTGGCAAAACGCCCCCATACGTCTGCTATGGCACCAACGGGCACCTTAATCAGACATGTGTGATTTCTAAGGGTTTTTATATTGTTAACGAACAATTAAGAGGCCCCACCCTAAACCATGACATACATGAGACATTGATTTGTCTGGATTCTTGATGTTTTTTTTCTTTCAGTCTATAGGGGGCGCTATAGAGGTAACTGCCATCATTTTGTCCAGATGTCTTCAGGGCCGAGGGGTAATTATGTATTTCAGGTTTGAGCCTAATCGAGAATGTGTAAGTTAGAGTTTGTCAAATATACCTGACTTCCCGATTTCAATCCAAAATGGCCGACTTCCTGTTTGTTGTAGGGTGGTCATAATAATGTTTTATGTTGGATCCAATGTGGAGAATCACTGCACCAAGTTTCATTGCTCCATTGCTTTATTTGACCTCTGTAATTTTCTGCTAATTTGTAATATACTAGCCCGGATCACTGTGCCAAAATTCATGAGATTTTGATTATGTTCAGCAGGATGAATGACTCAATTAAAGTTCTTCAGGGCATTAATTAGTTCATTAATTAATTGTCATTAATCGTAGAAGTACCAAACTCAATCCAGTTCAGCGTCTTCATGATATGTAACTGTCTCGAAAAGTTGAAAAAGATCCGACTTCCTGAGTTATTGCATTCACAGTTTATGTCATTCATTAATTCATTAATTAATATTCATCGTAGAAGTACCAAAATCAATCCAGTTCGGCGTCTTTATGATATGTAACTGTGTGTAAAAGTTTCAACCAGCAATTTGTTTTTGAGTTATCGCGTTCACACCTAGGATCTGCAGACACGGACCAACGTGATTCTATAAGATCCTCGTTTCGCCGATATAAAACATTCTATAGATACTGGTGTCCAGTGAAGAACCTGGCTAGCTTGCAAAGTCCAGGAATGTCTCATATTTTAACAGAAAACCTATGATGGTAAAATATAAAACATAAAACTACCCAAACATCATCCACTTGAAAACGGATCATATGACATATTATATTAAAAACATCACTACTGTGAACAGCCCAACCTGAATGCTGACAAGAGAGGAGAGAAGCAAGTGCATACAGCCCGGCCAAGTTTAGAAACATTGTGCAACTGAAGCACTGGTGTCATCAGTAAAAAAATGACAACACAGATGGTCCTGTTGTCCACTGGGGAAACATCATACAGACCGTACTCAGTTATATATAGCAGAACACAACGGTGATTATATCGGAAAAGTAGGAAGCGATTAATTACTCCAGCACTACAAGAGCGAGCGTCACTACAGCAGCAGATAGTGTGACATTTGTAGAACATTTAAACTAAAGGGTAAACTACAATAGTCATTATGTTATAGATTATCATTCAGAAACAGAAAAAGACAGGAAAGAAGGATTATATTCTCTGATTGAACATTTTGTATGAATTAACACATTATATAAATTAAATACTGAAGCATTTAACCTACATTTATATAATGCTGTAATAATACTGTAAATATATATATACATCTATAAACTGACAAGAATCAGTTATTAATACTAATTTAACCTATTGTTTCTATACTGTACACAAACATGATTCAGATTTTTTTATTGTTTTTTTAAAAGCTTGTAAATTTAATTAAAATAAATTCTGCATGAATTTAAATGGTGAAATATGCTATAGTGTTTGTTTGTGACAACAGTAAGACAACATGAGAACACAAAAGGCTCTTCACCAAAATATTTATGACACTGTCCTGTACAGTCGGTCGCTGTAAGTGAACCCTGAACTGAAGGCCATTTCCACACTGTGTCTGTTGGACTGACTGAACAGTCTTGACATTTGACTGCCACTTGCAGCCACAAAATCTTTAAATTTTAACCAAGCCTTTTGTACTCCAAATCAGTAAAAAATTAATAAGCGGTCGACATGAGAAAGTTACTTTGGTATTTTCCCTTTGGCTGTGCCATTAATAGTGTGTTAGCTGTTGTCTGGCCACTGTGTAATTTCTTTTGACTTTCCTCTCCATTTGCCTGGAGGACAGAGTCGCATTAAGCAGGTTTGTGCACACAAAGCATGGCTAACAGGTAATCGGTCTAATTATGGAGTGGTTCCTGTATCAAATATTCAGGAGACTCCATACCCTCTGTTTCACCCTGTGAGCATGGCACAGACATGTACTCTGCCTAGTAACAGCCACCAGACCTACCTGCTACGCTTTCATCTGAATGGTGTTTCATGATATCCTACATACTAAAAATCACTGATCATTATAAGCGTATAACATTATAACATTATAAGCGCTACCTCAACAATAACTACAGACGGATATAAGGGATAGAGATAGAATGTGGTGAGAAGACATTTCTAATGTAATATGAGATTATCTAGTAGAGCTGCTTTGGTGCAAATTACAAAAAAATAAAATAAAAAACGTATTAAATTTCATTGCCAGAAGAGAGGTATAAACAGGTATTCTGTTCTGCTGTATTGTTTCAAAAAAAGTGTTTATGCATAAAAAGGTATGCATAAAAAGTGTTTATGCATAAAAAGGTAACATTTTTAAACAAATTAGCCACTGTAATGAAGTTCAAATTGCTAAAGTTCTCTAAAGTTCCTTAATCCTGAACATGCACTGTGAGATGTTTATCACATCTAATGCCCCACAGGGTGATCCCACGCTGGACAGCGGGGCAACAGAAGGGTCAACTTTAGCTGCGGTCCATTGAGATCAGGTGGAACTACTTGGCCACACATGTAGAGGGGAGTCTTCTTTTAGTAAAGATAAATGGAGAAACCTGGTATCAGCAGGTCATGTGTAATAAGCATTCATGATTAATGCCTTTAAAGAAGAATCACCTTAGGGACACTTTAAGCTGATCAGGAAACCACACTGTGATATGATGAATGCTCACTTTGGACTAAAAACACACACACACTGGATCTGGTGCCACATGGGAGACCTCTGTACTCGGCTAATTGCCTCAGCACATAAAGATGATTCATTTGATCTTTTTTTGATTTATTTTTCTAACCCAAGCACATCTCGAGCAGCACATTTTAAATAAACTAAGCTATATATGTAATGATGTTTGACCAATATTGATATGTTGCACTGATGAGTCGAGCTGGAGTTTTATGCCAAGTGGATTTCACAACTTGATTTGATACAATTCTCAATCATTCTGAATGCAATCATAAAGGAAAGAATGTACAAATATGTCACCCAAAGTGTGAAAGAAATGTGCTAATGTGCTAAACGCTATGAAAAACACATTACACACGTGTATTGTAGTTTCATAGTTATAAAATAATCCTTCTAAATGGCATTTATATGGCAATCTTCAACCTCCATGGGAACTCAAATCATTTGTACAACAAAGAACCACTTACCTATTCACTTTCACACACAGTCACACATTCATACACTAGTATTGTTAAGGATCTTGCCTACGGACACCACAAAAGTTTGAATGGTTTGGAGCAGGAATCAAACCACCAACCCTCCAAATAACAGATGACCTTTTCTACCACATGAGCCACTGTTGCCAGTCCTCTCTAGAAAGCAATTCTCCCTCACTACTTTCTATTACATTGTACACTATTATGTTTTATGTTGTTTAAAAAATGGGGAATGATATGGCCAGTTATTATAGATATCTTATAAATAGCAAAACACCCTTCTTTGTATGGTAACTATTATTCCCATGCACATATTTCCTTTACACCTGATCGTTTTTATGCTAATATCTTTTCCTCCCACGCTCTCTTCCATTTTTTAAAAAGGAGAGAAGTTGGGGCAAAATATCGAAGATGTATTGTTTGCTCATCTATTCCCATTCCCCCGACAGTCTGGCCTCCTGTTGGTACGAGGGCTGGGGGTTCTTTGACCACCGCGATGTCTGCCTCTTTCCTCCCACACAGCAGAGAATGGCATGACATTTACCAGAGCTGCAAGGAGGTAATACATTTTTTTCGAAATGGCAGGGCACAAATATACAAGGCTGAAAGGACCCACGCTGGGCCCCACTGGGACTCCTTCACACCAGTCTGCTAAGCCCATTCAGATGGGGGCAGTAATTACAGACATACATACAGGCAAAGCTGAACTAATTCATACAAGGTGTAAAGCAGTCTCACACATACACCATGTCATATTTAAACTGAAATGATTATGTCTGAGGTGTTTAGGGTAGATTCATGGGGGTACAATCACCACCATGTTTAAAAGATCAATCTCACAATGATTTTAACTCATTTTATGGGCCTTATTCAGGATGTTGTGTTTTACTATATACAATCATGCGCCCTGCGATAAGACATGATCCCCCGTAGGGAAATTCATTCATTTAACACCATCCTCAATGCCACTTGGGAAACAGATCTTGAGTCAGGATCTTGGTCAGGATGTACCTAGCTGGAGGATTAGCCTATTGTTTTAGGTTGATGGAGAAACTCGAGTACCCGGAGAAAACCCACCCACACACGGGGAGAAACATGCAAACTCCACACAGACAGGCCCTCATATGTCCAGGACTCGAACCTAGGACCTTCTGTGTCACTTAGCTGTAATACTAACCAAGCTGATTTTGTGTCCAATTTATTATTGGGTCTTTTCAGCCCCACATAATTCAGTGTAAAAACATCCAGAAACAGCAGCAAAACATACCATTTAAACTTAGAGCCATGACCTTATGCTAACCTTGACCCACCTGTAAGGCAAACCCCACCTAAAGGCACACACCACAATGCTTCACCCCATTATATAGATAATAATTACTGTAACAAATGCCAGTTACAGCCAATAATATGTTGTTTTATTATTATTTTTCTCTCGTGCACATGAGGACATACGGGTATAGACTGACTTGTTATTACCATATCATTACCAACTTTCCCCAATATGAATTCCACTGAAAGGCTGCACTGTGCAGTATATTATTTTCATCAACAGACTTTTGTCCATGAATATGTTGTTAGCGGGACGCCATTGGGAGCTGTAACCTCCAGCTCAAAGGCCATATATTCAGATTTTAATTGGATGTCTTCTCGGTAACATTGAAAGAGGTCTCAGTTGTGATACAAGGAGAAACAAAGAACGCTAACGCCCTTTCATTATGCTCATAAACAGCACAACTACACTTCGGCGACACAAGTTTTGCAAACCAGTGTAAACACTAAAATACATATCCACAACAGACAAAACTGTATACGTAAGTAATTAGAAAAATTGCTTTTACTTCTTTGTTTACTCACGCTATTGTCTGCCTACCTATCTGTTTGCCAGTTCATTTTGTTGTTTAAGCAATTTTGAACGTCTGAGACAGCAACCAAAAAACATCATCTCAGTAGGGTGGCACTGAAGCAGTCATAATCAAAATCCCATCTCAGCATCTTTGATATGAATGCTGACCCCCCTGTGAACAAGGAAATCAATCTCTTTGACTGACAACAGCTCCTGCTCATTTTTTCTCTTCACATTAGTATAACAACACTACACCGTTTTAACAAAAGGACCTTTTTGGGACCAAAGTAATTTAAGAAAAAAGTTTAAATAAAACTCTATATACAGTATTTGCAATTCCTAAACTTCCTCCTTGGTGACACTTTCTTTGCAAGCAACTGTGGCCATTAGGGGAGGTACAGACAATGGCCAGGCCTGAAGCAGAGACACAGGAAACAATTTACACACATTTGTTCACTACTGGCAATTTAGCTTAGAGTCATTGGTCCACCTAACACATGCATGTCTTTGAAAGGTTTGGAGGAAGCCAAGTACCTGAAGAGAATCCACAACTATGACTATACCGTCGTCCCCGACAGCAAGGTGTATATCGGCAAAACGCCCTCATACGTCTGCCCCAACTGCTATCGCACCAACGGGCACCTTAATCAGACTATGTGTGATTTCTAAGCCAAACCATGCCAAATATGGGAAGGGTCTATTTGACTTTTGATTTGTCAGAATGTTTGTGAAGAATGTTTTTGCCAAATTTTGTAAATTTCCCTAAAACTACATTCTTCTTTCAATCTATAGGGGGTGCTATAGCAGTAACTGGCATCATATTGTTCAGATGTGTTCAGGGCCGGGGGTAATTAGGTGTTTCAGGTTTGAGCCTAATCAGGCAAAGTATGTGCACGTTAGAGGCTGTCAAATATACCTGACTTCCCATTTTCAATCCAAAATGGCTGACTTCCTGTTTGTTGTAGGGTCAGGTCATAATGATATTTTATGTTGGAGAATCACTGTACCAAGTTTCATTGCTCTCTGCCAAAGTAAGTGTGTCCAGGGTCCCATAAAGGCCATAAACATGGGGGTGCTATAGAGGCATTCTTTATTTGACCTCTGTAATGTGCCTATGTACATAATATTGGCTCAATAAAAGTGCATCAAAACATTAATTCGTTAATTATTTAATTGTCATTAATCGTATAAGTACAAAACTCAATCCAGTTCTGATTGTACCTATGTGCAAAACATTTTGAGTTATTACATTCACAATTTTGGCAAGTAATTAATTAATTACTTGATTAATATTCATTGTAGAAGTACCAAAATTGATACAGTTTGGCGTCTTTATGAAATGTACCTCTGTGCAAAATTTGAAACTGATCCGGCAATTCGTTTATGAGTTATTGCATTCACCGCGATCAAAACATTTCCATAATATCGTTTTGATTATATAATAACACAGGAAAGACATGCAGATTCCACCCAGATGTTTTATATTCAGCCAGCCCTTCCATGCTAACCACTCTGCCACTGTGCACCCTTTTGCAGGCTAATTAAATGACACCTAAATAGCCCCATTGTTGCCAAAAATCAATACTGGACACTGATCCAGTGCTGACAAATGTATTTGTATTAAGTTCATTTTGGGAAGGTGTCAGTTTGTTAACTTGTGCACTTAATGGGCACCATATAGGATTTCAGGTTCCTGTTGTTGGCTTGGCTGGATACCTTAAAAGCCACCATAAGTGAGGAATTCACCACTGATCCTCTTCCTGGAGGTAATGAATCTTACCACGAGGTTTTACTGAAAACTATCCCAAAGTGACACTTGCAAATTGATGCAAAAATTAATCATTTAATAGAGGAGCTACAGTGGCAAAGCAGTGTGTAAAAAAGAACACATTAGTCAATAAGTATTTCAGTCAAGACAATACGTGCATCTTGTGGCACTTGGTGAGTGCGGACCTCAACTAGGGCAATATTGTTGCTCCTTGTATAAAACCCTGAATGAAGAAGGTAATTCAAACCAAAAACAAAAACTTAAAAAACTGTAAAAAATTAAATTAAAAAAACTCCAAATGCATTGTTTCCTTTCCTGAATGTAAAATGTAATCTTATTTTGAACATAACTTTTTGGTGAAATACTACCATTGCTTTACATGGAAGGTTAAGACATTTGAGACTTTAAGACTGATGCAAGATAATTAGGGCAGTAATAAAAGTGTGGAAGAAAGGGTCTGTAAAAAAGATTTAATAAAAATCTGTAAATGCAAAGTTAATTTGATAACCCAAAGTGATGAAAATATCAAAACTCTAACTGCAACTGAGCTCATAATTCCTCAGCCTGAAGCAAAATGCATAAAAATGAATGATAGGAGGCTGGGGTGTATCTGATCAGAATGCTGATGTAAAACGACATTAACTGCATTTGTTCAAAATATACTACTCAACACCACAACAGGTCATTTTTTTGGATCAAACATTGAACAAGATGGCACACCACTCAAGATCTGATTTGATTGCCCACAGGAGTTTCTTTCTAAAAAAAGAAACGGCTTCAGAAACCATGTCAAGAGCTTCACCTGAAGTTAGTGTCAATCAGAGAGCTAAACGGCTCTGCTAACAAATTGCTATTCTGGTCACGTCACGCTCATCGTACAGTACAAAAACAGAGCTGAGTGGAGCGGCTGGCAGCGCATGGGGCTGCCCTACTTTAATAAATGAACCAAACTTCATAAGAAAGAAATCACTTTAGCTTCTTTTGCATCTTCAAGACCTTATGTAACCACCACATATCTATATGAAAGAGAAGCTGGAGAATTTTAAGGTTAGTTTCAAAATATTCTCCCCAATTTTGTGTAAGTCATACTTTGAGGCTTACACTTGTACACTTCCAATTAGAGTTGTAGTGTTCAATACTGGCACCGAGTCTCCAAAAACTGCTGTATATTTACTTTACCGTATCTAAAAAATGATGCCTAAACCGGAATTGATTTATTACTCAATTTTACTGAGAGTGGGTGGAAAACATACTTTTTGACATACAACACTTTCCGAATATTATTATATATTATTATTGGGATGAGTGTGGTTTATGTGAACAAAATACTATGGTGTGCCCCCTCCAGAAGTCTAATCTAGACAGTGACCTTAGCAACGCGAGTTAACAAAGTATCTATATCAAAGTGCATGGTAAAAGTTATAGTAATCTAATGGCGGTCTAGACAGTTTAAAGGCTTCACTCAATGCTATGAGGAGATTGTGGAGACATTCAGTTAAACTACTTCATTGCCCTCAGAGCAAACAACCGTTTACATTCAATTAGCACTAACAACTCACTAGAAAAGATTAGTTTTAGCTTTGTTTTGTGCGACCATGACCTACAGTCTGTCTATATCCACTGGCAAGTCGGTGCATTTATACTTATAGAGTATATGCTCAGCGTTAATAAAATGGAATCATTAGCACAAAGCCCAACATAATGAGCAATAAACAATAATGGGATCAACCCACTGTGCTCCTGCCCATCAGAGACTTGCGTAATTTGCAATTAGTGGTCATTGTATAATGGTAGACACAACTCAAGTGTCTTAACTCACTTACCGACAGTATCCCGAAGCATTGCAAATAAAATATCCCACCAGGTCCAGACGTGATTAATGTGTGACTGGAGAAGTGCTGTAATGGCAGATTAGCCGTGATTATGAGTGGGCTCATTTGATTTGAACATGTCGTTATCTTTTACAGCATTGACTAAGCAAATGGCTAGTGAACACTTATAATGGCCATTCAAAGAGAGTGTTATCCTGGTCATTAAATGTTGTTGAGGTAAGGTATCCTAAAGCGTCTACTGACAGATGGATTTTACATAAATAAGCATACGCATGTTGATGTTAATATTAAAAAATACAGTGGTCGTGGAGTTATTTTTAAGTTATTTAAAAAGCAAAAATGTTCAACAACCTTCTACCCGTATCAGTTGTCCTACCTTGACAACTTTGACAAATTCGGAAGAGTCTGTGAATAGAGCAAATGTGAATAATAGATTGCTTGTTTTTGATTATCATAAAGAAAGACAAATAGACTAGAATAGATTCATGAAATATTCACCTAATCATTTCAGAGACATTTGGGCGCAGACATGAACACAAGTGTCTGACCTTTGATGGCAGGCTGACTGTGTATCCAGAGATAGGACACAAGGAGGAATCTTCAGTGTAGAAATAAATGCATTGTCTAGAGAAGATTACTATCAAAACTTTGGGCTCCTGGACAAGATTTAGACTTATCTTTTGGATTCAGGACAGTGACATTTTGTTGCAACATATTTCTCTATAAACAAAGATGATGCTCCAATATGTGCACTGTACCTAACATTATTGCCAACTGTTTTACTCCGATTACATTGTCTGAAATAAGCAAACAGCATGTTACCTTGGCTTGTATACTAAAAAGTAGAAAGATTTTAATAATGCCGTTTCAAGCAGCCAGATTTATTTATTTATTTTCCATCTCTATAACCTAATTACTAACTGTGCATCTGGGGTTGAAAATGTACATGGGTAAAACCGCAGCTATTCACTTCATGATGACTTGGTGCCATCTACTGTTAATAAAGAGATTGTATTGCTTGAAGATGGAAAGCGGGTAGTTGTAGATGTTAAGTCTGACATATTCTCTAAAACACATTTTTGTGTATTGAGACAGGAAGCATTTACATGTATACTATAGATTTGTCCCAAGGTGGATTATGGGAATTGTAGTAAATGCTACATTCTTAACAGAATTGGTGATGAACAAAAACTTCTTGTGTAACATTTTAATTTTATAGAAGTATCAAGTCACAAAGACTGTTGCAGGCAGTGTGAACTTGATCATTAGCTTTGCAGTGCATTATGGGATTTGTAGTAAATACTACTGATTGTCGTTTCTTGGAATTGATGATAAAAGTTTCTAGAGTTTTCATTTATTTCTGTTGCAATGAACTAACAAGTCACAAGGTTTACTACAGCTGTTGTACACTTGATCAGTCCTTGCATTTTAACACGCTACCTTTCTCAATTACTGTGTGTTGCCATTCACCACAAGTTTGATTGTGAGAGTTAGGTGTTCATTTCCATATCAGTGACACAGATTACCATAGATTTACATACATTAGGGCTGAATTAATCATGCCGTGTAGTAGAACTTGGAAAGGCATCTAAAAAACTGCCCCGCTCTGAAGTCCATTCTAGAGGAGCGGGCCTATTCAAGCTCTGAGACAGTCAGTGTAGTACAGGAGTCGCCTATGAGAGTCCCATATACAGACAAATCATTGATTTTTCATATTCTACGTCTTATGTTTCCCTTGTCACAGCTGCTTTTCTCATTAGTGAGGGATTTGGTTGAAATAGAGTCGCATACAGTTTTTTTAAATGAAGATTTTTTATATTCTGATTAATGATGCTGCGCTAAGCTGATTTGTACTGTTTTTGAAGCAGAAATACGAGATGATTCTCTCTGAATTTGAAGAAGATGGTCAAATTTTAAACCTAGCAATGCGCTAGAGGGGGAGATACTTTAATACAATGATGTTGTAAATAGATTTGTTAATGTATAGATTTTTATGGAATCAAATAAGTTATATTTTAAACAATATTTTGTTTTCAAGATATTTTGTGTGCATTGATGACAATTGTTTCAATTTGGTTTTAATCACATGCCTCTTTGTTAATTATACTATACCATAACAGGTCAAAAATATACTCAAGTCAACTCAATTAACCCCATCTTGGTTAAGGTAAAGCCAATACATTGTATTGAACAAAATAAATTGATCTACATTGCATTATGGGGATTGTAGTAAATACGTTGTACATGGCAATAACAGACAATTAATCATAGTCTTTACATTTAATTTTGCTGGTGTGATTTAACCAGGAAACTCCTAACTCTAAGGTCTACAGCAGGCATTGTGCAATTGAAATTATTGTAATATATGTAATATGTAATCTAACCCAAAACCCATGTACTTCTCCAGTCTCATCACGTCAAGGTAGAGCCAATGAAATTGAAACTAACTAAAAAGAGGTGGTTTCAAAATAGATAGGATTAAAATGACACATCACATGTCTGTCACTCCATTATCAGCATTTTGGTCATGGCTACTTTGTGTGTCGCTATCTCAGTGGAGCACACAGCTGGGGTCCTATCTAGACTTGAACACAGATCCTTGGGCCCACGCTGGTAACACAGCTTATAATGCTATTCCAACCCACTATTACTATTAATTCCTGACCTCCAGGCATATTGTTAAGAACTCAAATGAGCCAAGGCCATAGTGCTATGGCTCAAGTCTTGTTATATGACAATAATATATTAGAAATACATAAGTTAGATATGTTGAATATTGTGATAACAACAAAAAAGACAATATTTGGATCTATTTTTGACATTTTAACATTTGTCCACAACATGTTTTTATTGAATTAGACAATTATTATTTTAAGTGTAGGTTTCTGTCAGGTTGTTATTTTGCAATACAGCTATTGCAATAAATCTACAGCTATGTGCCATTTTTCATTTTGCAAACTATTTAAATAGATCTAAGAGTGCACTCAAAGCTGCAGTATCTGATATTTTTATTTTACTGTATTTGAGCAAAAATAATTACACAGTCAATAGTATATCATGCCAGAAACCAATCTCCAAAGAAACAAGGCCTGTGCTGTCGTCCCGACAGCAAAGTGTATATCGGCGAAAACGACCCCATACGTCTGCCCCGTACGTCTGCCCCGTACGTCTGCCCCGTATGTCTGCCCCATACGT
>JAVQKC010064597.1:0-11380 GCA_036025475.1 Philypnodon macrostomus
GTGCTTAGGTAATGGACATAAAAAATATGTATGTATGTATGCATGTATGTATGTATTTTTACTTCAAAATAATGTTACTCCAATTGAATCAAAATGTATTGCGCATTAAACTCAAACTAGAAGTGATATAACAATGTAAATATAACGTGTGTATGTAACTGCTGTTCTCTCTCTTTTGAACTATGAAACCTAATATTCATGACTACTTTGCCTTGACAGCTTAAACAGGCAGCAGTAGTGATGAAGAGATCTCCTGGACATGATCAAAGTCTGTCATAGTGCCACAATAGTTCCATTTGTGTAGCTTTGGCTGGTACGGCCTGCTGCTTACCGCTTGGCTAATCACACGCCCCTCTATCATCTTCATCAGTCCCGCCTGCGCCTTCACCACCATGTGCAAAAACACGCCTCACATTTCTTTATCTGCCCCTCAGCCCAGCAACGCTCACTTGTCCCCCAGATGTTATCGGCCCTCCAAGCTATTTAGCACATCAACAAGTGATCTTCCTCCGCCCTCAACACTCTAATTACGACTCGTGGCTGCTTTGTTTGTGAGCAGAGGTACAAAAAGTGACAGTTATTGTTAAGAGATATGATAGTCTGCCTTGTGTCACTGGCTGCATGCACTTATTAAACCAAGCTCCATTTTTACCCCACAAAACCAGCTTTTCACAAACCTTTAACTATTGGCAGCATTAGGTATCAAACATTTTTTTATATATATTTTTTTGTTATTATCTGCTTTACATTTTTTTTCTCAAAGGCAAGATTTAAAAATGGTTTCGTTTCTGGTCCTAACTGGAAAGGCAGATAAAAATGTCTAAAAACTTTGTGTGTGCAATCTTTTGAAAATGTTACTCAAGTTACTCCAGTCAGCTGATTGGTGTTTTGGGGGGTGGTCAGGGAGGGCAATATGTGTGGTGTGGGTGCCGACACGTCTGCCCCAGGGCAACTGTGACAACAACCAACAACCAGTGTGTGACTGTGGACTAAATAAATAATGGATCTGATCTCAGCACACTATGGCTGCCATGTCTCTGTCAGTCATAGCTGGGGCAGCTGTGGCTTTAAAGGTAATTTACCACCTCTAGTATGTGACTGTATGCTTTAGGTGCACTATAACAATTAAAGCCTATTACTATCAAATGTAAAATTATCCGGCCTTAACACTAATTGCGACTCATTGCTGTTTTGTTTGTCTAGAGCAGAAGTCTGTACGAAGAGTGACAGATGTAGATAAGTGATATGATAGTCCTCCTCGTGTCACCGGCTGCACGCCCCTATTAAACCAAGCATCATTTCCCTCACCAAAGAGACTGTGAAATCACCGGCATCTCAACACCTGCCAATCCCCGACCCTCGGCTCCCACGGCCCGCATTAATAACTCCGATAAACATAAAGCTAAATACCAGGCCACGCTCGGTTAACTTTTATGTGCCAAAGAATGATTGGCTTTTTGCTTGACTACACCAGAGGGATCAAAGTGTAGCAGGCAAAGGATATCAGAGCGCCGATCCCCCCTCTTCAAATCCCAGCAGGTCCCTCTTTGCCTCCCATGCATATCTAATTGTCAGTGTTCGCCGGCGGTGCTACCTGCAACCTCCGTGGACGTGTCACACACAATATTGGGTGATATGTACTTAAGTGGCTTGGCACGGCTCTGCGCTGGGACTTCCTATGTGGAGGGAGTATGAATAAGGGTGGATTACTCCCTGAGAACTGCTGCATAAGGGAAGCATAGGTATTAGTGTCAGTTAGGTATATTTTTTTATTTTTTATATACTGTTTATATTGACACATAAATCTTGTACTTATCATTCACATTATTGGATTTTTGAGAGACACACTGAACACTTTTTAAGGAAGACCATGTACCATAGTCTTCTTCACCCATCAACTTTAAGAATTGACATTTCTTGCAATCAGAGATGGTCTTCTGATGGTTGTTCAAGGGTTTTCGTTCAGTAACCATAGACTTGCAGTCATTCTTCTCTGATCTCTGGCAACAGCAGATTTTGCAAACAGAACTGATACTCACTAGATATTAAATTTTTGGGATCTTCTTCAAACTTTTTAGCAAGATATTGCAATTGATCAGCCGTTTCTGAAATACTCATATGCCCCTTTTCCACTAGTACCTACTCAACCCTAACCAGCCTGGTTTGGCCTGGTTTTCACACTTGCAAATTAGGTATTTACACCAGGAAGAGGTACTATTTTAGTACCTGTTCTCCCTGGTTCCAAGTGAGCCGAGCTGACAAGACATTAGTTATTGGCTGAGAGGTGTGGTGTCCTGCCCACATTAGGCAGAAAACCAACTGAGTACAGTAGAGCTGAACCGAGTAGAGCCGAGTAGAGCTGAGTAGGGTTGAGTAGGGCTGAGTAGGGCTGAGTAGGGCTGACTAGGGACTAGTTGAAAAGGGACTCACCTCACCTTTTGTCCACATTCCGATACTTGAAACTTCAGCATGTTCTCACAACTACATCCATGCCTATTTGCTTTGACTAGCAATTAATAAGTGTACAATAAAGTGACCATGAGGTGGAACGCTGATAAAATAATTAAATAAGGGGTCGAATCATAAAAACGTCTATATTTCCATTGTACGTCAACTTGAACTCTCGGATTCTCAGCTGTTTGCTTCATTTCAGTAATCATTATGAGCCGGGGCCATATTTCACAGGTTGACATTTAAACGGCTGGACTTGGAGGTCGTTACCAGGCGGGGGGTGTGCAACTGTTTGTTTACCATACCGCCGGCCGCTGTCAGACTTCCTCACATTCTTCTACCTTATCTCCTAACTGTGTTCTGAAGCTTGCAGCACAGTGCCAGCGAGTACAGGGGGGTGGGCCAAACTCTGTCCAAAAAAGCCAACCTGGTGCTTTTGAGTAGCCCGGGGTCAGAGTGGAGATTAACCCTTGTGATCTGAGAGAAATGCTAGAGCCAGGTTGGTGCCGAGGGCAGTGCAGTCCAAACATATTGAAAGCATAGGTCAAATGCAGAGAACGAGCTTGCCAATGGGGACAGAATAGTCTACCTCAATGGTTCTCAAACTGTGTTACTCAGGCTCTTTAGTGGTACCCAGGAGTAGTTCCTGAGTTTCATTTAGACACAGTTTAGTCTTGGTTTAGTTCTGGTGTAGTTTTGGTTTATGCCTGCTTTAGATCAGATTCAGTACTTTACTTAGATTTCCCTGGTTTAGACCTGAACAAGTCTTGGTCTAATTCAAATTTAGTCCTGGTTTAGACCTGGATTATGCCTGATTTGCTCCTAATCTTCATTTAAGATACTTTCAATTCAATAAAATGGTACTTGTAAATCCAAATCTGTAGTGAGGTGGTGTGATAAGGTGGAGAACCACTGGTTTACATTATTTTAATCATGGTTTAAACTTGGTTAAGTTTTGGTATAGATTTGGCTTTAGTCATGGTTTGGCTTAATTGTCTTTCTATTGCTTTTGATAAAGTTGGCCATGGTATCCTGTTATAAAGCATATCTGGTACTGGCCTATAATGGTTTAAGTCCTATCTTGAGGGCAGAAAACACTTTGTTAAAATCGGTGTGTCTCAGACTAAATCACCTTGACCTGTGGAGTCCCTCAAGGGTCCATTCTAGGACCTCTCTTGTTCAGTCTTTACATGCTTCCTCTAGGCAAGTAATGATGTATCCTACCACAGCTATGCAGATGAAATTCATACATTCATCAGGTGAATAAGAGCCAGTGGTGTTATATTTTATTCTATTTTTCATCTATTTACTTGACTCTTGCTTTGGGTTAAACACTTCTAATTACCCCATGTATGAATTGTACTATACAATAAAGGTGCTTTGCCAATAGGGAAGTAGTTATTTGCCCCGCCAAACTGTGTCCAAAAGAGCCAACCTGGTAAGAGCAGAGATTAACCGGCGTGATCTGGGAGAAATCCTGGAACTGAGGTGGTGGGGAGGGCAATGCAGGCCGGAA
Organism: Philypnodon macrostomus; assembly: GCA_036025475.1. Taxonomy (NCBI): domain Eukaryota; kingdom Metazoa; phylum Chordata; class Actinopteri; order Gobiiformes; family Eleotridae; genus Philypnodon; species Philypnodon macrostomus. The sequence goes on from JAVQKC010064597.1 coordinate 3,968, forward strand.
CAGGTCCTAGTTCAGTCCTGCGCAGCTTATCTGTGGGCCCCTCTGTCGACAGAACTCCCACAGTCACACGGTGCTGAGAAACCTGTTTACAATGCAAGGAGGTCAAGGACTTGAGGAAAGATATGTGTTAACAGAATCACAGCCGCTCAGTCAGACCAGGGTGGAGTGGTATCTGGGTCTCAACTAAAACTAGAATCCTTAATGTCTTGATACAGAGAAGGGTATATGCAAAAAGAGAAAAAAAATTATAAACAAATACAAGAGCAAATAAGTTCTAAATGGTCTGTGCCGTAAAACTATGGAATCTAGAATTAGAACGGCTTTGAAAAGCTGTGGTCAAGGTTAGATTCTGAACAACCTACCTGGCATCTTCATCCTCTTTCCATGTATTTCCACGTAACATTTAACGTTTTAGGAGAAGTGTGTGAAATTTGGTGCTGTTAAAAAATTTTACATTAAAAAGTGTTTCCATTTTTTATAGTATAAAAAGCTTTAAATAAGTAACACATGAGTTTCAGGGCAAGTACAATTGTCTGTCTATTGAATATATGCTACAAATGACCAGTGGTTAAGGTAAGTTCTGAACCACCTACCAGAAGACTTGAGCCTCTTTCTACAACTAATACTACCCAAATGAGCTTTGAAATGTGAAATTTAAAGCCTCAAAAATCATGTACAGTATATTAACCTGTATTGGCTCACTTTGCATTTTGTACACTGATGCTGTTTTTTTGTATTCTTGAAAGGCACACCAACCATTCTTCAAACTTTGCCCAGTAGTCTAGATCAAATACTCACTCATTTGCCTAAATATAGACACACGTGTGAGCCAGCTGGCAGCACCACTAATCTCCAGACCTTGAAGTCTTTCCCTCCATTTTTTTTTCTTTCAAACACATGAAGGATCGATTACACATGCCTGAGTGAATAGGTGACAAAAACACTAGCCGATCAGATCACCAAGGGGCAGCTGCAAGGTCTGAGTCGTGACGTCGCAATATGTCCGGGCAACTGCGATCTTAATATCACGTGATCCTACAGTATCCGTGCAGAATAACATTACTGACAGGCGGAAAGCAACAAATCATTTCTCATTCAAATTCTCCTCCATGGCTAACGCTGTTCCATTTTCTAGCGGCTGACAGCTAAGGACTGACATCTCCCTATAGGTTCATTGACCTCTATTCTTGCCCGAACCTGTCCAAACATACGATCTTCACATTGTTCCAGGGGTTAGCAATGTGAAGCAGCTGTTTTCCTGCATACAAGTTCAGTCCCAGTATCACCGACTGGCTCCCTCCCTCCTCACAATTCTTTCTCACTTATTCTGTCAAACAAAAACACATTAGAAGTACGGGTCAAATGCAGAAGACAATTGGCCCATTGAGGACAGTAAAGTCTACCTTGGTTATGGTTTATTTCTGGCTTAGTTTTGGAATAGTAGTAGTTAGCAGCCCTGCCTTTGGTCCCAGTGGTCTGGCGTTTGTTACCCACAGAGCAAAATATGAGATAATGCAATATCATGAAAGATGTTTTAACTGGGACAGTAAAGTCTACCTTTGTCATGGTTAAATCATTTCTTTTTGCTGGTATAGCCTTGGTTTTAGCCGTGGTTGGATTTTGGTTTTATTTGGCTTAGTCAGCTCCCTTTTTGTGAAATAATTAGTTGCCCAGCCTTTTGTGTTTGAGTTCAATTCCCCCAACATGGTCCCAAACTCAGGCAAATGCAGACAGTACCTCATCCACTATCACAGATCTACCTCCATTTCCTTCTCACTTGTTCTTTCAAAGCATAACACCTCGAGTTGTGACATTGTTTTCACACTGCAGCAATGGTGGTGAGCTAAAGCGAAACGGCTAATTGGTGTGAGCTCAAAAATGACTGTGGCCATTAGGAAAAATACTCTGCTATAGAGCTATTATAGGTGTTCCATACAATATTGGGTGACTATTGGGGACACTGTTTTTACCATGCACAATAATAAAGGTAATGGGACTAGTATTGTGCTTTTTTTTTATTTCGAGAAAAGCTAATAATAGTGGATTTGATTTGTATTGCGTTTTGCGAGGTCAATAGACGTTCTTAAAAGTGTGTTTAGTCCACAGTCACCCACTGCTGATGGTAAAATTCTTCAATGGCCACCGCCTTCCAGTTGCAGACTGACAGAGGTCTGGTAACCATACCACACCAAAAGCAAGGAATACCTATGATTAACCTGATGTGCATGTTTTGGGTTGATGGAGGAAACTAGAATAGCTTTGCTATTGTGTCTATCAATACCTCTACTACCACCACTACTACTACTGTCAGTATTACTATACTAATCCTAATACTTAATGTTCTCTGTGGATGTTTTTTTTTCTGACATGTATTTCTATGAATTGTGTGTGCATCCATCAGCAGCTCCCTGGCAGCGCTCTCGTCTGGCTGGCCTGTTTAATCTGTTAAAGTGCACTCGCCTCAGTCTGTGACATTGAGAATGTGTGGCTGGAGCTGAGCTGACATCATGGTTCAGGAGGAGACTAAAGACTACATCCTCGCCTCTCATCCAGGCCGTGACTTAAGGTTATTGCTGGGGAGATGTTGCATAATCCTCACAATTTTCAATCCATTGTGACTTAGCAATGTACAGTATCACAGGTGAGCCGATATAGATGAATCAGAAAGTGAATGATCTGCATAGAAATGTAAAATAATAGAAACTTTATTAATAATCTAGCCACAAGGGTTAAAATGTGTATTCATGTCTCAAACTAAGACAAATGGAAAGGGTTGCAACAGGAAGGGCATCTGGAGTAAAATGTACGCCAAAGGAGACATGAGCAGGCAAGGTGTATATTGTAAAAGTCAGGGCATGTTTACTTTGATTGTGTACTAGTTAAAAAAACTGGTTAATGTCAGATGAGTATAAGAACATTTAATTTAATATTTTTAACAAGGAATTAAGAGGCCCAAGCCCCAAACCATGACAAACATGGGAAAGGTCTATTTGACTTTTTTGATTTGTCTGGATGTTTGTGAAGAATATTTTTGCCAAATTTTGTAAATGTCCCTAAAACTACATTCTTATTTCAGTCTATAGGGGGCGCTATAGAGGTAACTGCCATCATATTGTTCAGATGTGTTCAGGGCCGGGGGGTAATTTTTGTTTTTATGTTTGAGCCTAATCGGGCAAAGTATGTGCAAGTTAGAAGCTGTCAAATATACCTGACCTCCCAAATTCAATTCAAAATGGTCGACTTCCTGTTTGTTGTAGGGTGGGGTCATTATAATATTTTATGTTTGGTACACTGTGGAGAATCACTGTACCAAGTTTCATTGCTCTCTGCCAAAGTAACTGTGTCCAGAGTGCCATAGGTCATAAACATGGGGGCGCTATTGAGGTATTCTTTATTTGACCTCTGTAATTTGCAGCATGTTTTGCAGATATAATTACATTTCAAATCATTTTAACACCTTAAAAATATAGAATATTTATGCCATTGCAGTAAAAAAATCCATTGGTGGTGCTATTAAATTTTGGTTAAAGTTGTTTTTTGTGACATATGAGACCGAACAGAACATGGTGCTGAGCTTTACAAACTCAAAAGTACATAATTATGTTACATTTTTGTTGGGGAGAGAATGTTACATATCTTCCAGTTAGTTAAAAACAGAGGTCTGAGATCATGTTTACTACTGTTCTGCACCAGCCCAAAACAATAGCTGTACACCAATTGTTCCCATAACATGACCCTTGTAAACACTGCCTGCGTTGACCCTTTCCACAACAGCTGTAAACGTTCGCCTTAAAACACATTCTTTTCTTTCCCTTTTAAAGTCTTTGTTGAGGAATCAGCAAAAAGAAAAAAGAAAAAAAAAAGTCCTGACTGTGGGTGACGTGATTAGCCTTAGCAATGCTGTAACGTCCAGAGAAAAGCAGGCGGCAGTAGCTGGTACTTTAAAGTGTCAGGCCCTTTGTAGCCATGATTAGTTTATGATGCTGATGTCAAGCATCACACTCAATGAGGCCTTTGTCCCCAGACTGAGACCAGGGCAGTGGGAAAACTGCCCACTCTTAGTTCGGCAGTCCCATCCATCTTTCCATGAAGCCTGACCCGTCCCCTTTTGCACTGAAAACTCTTGTGTATTAAAGATCTCTTGGGTTAATGCGCTGGAAAATTGGCTTGCATTTTTATTAGCGGAGGCCGAGCTAAATGAAAGAAAAACATTGGGCGGAGGGCGGAAAGGGGACGAGTGAAATATCTGGAGGAGTGATTGTGCAGGGCAGACCCCCCGACACTTGTTTCCGGTGACTTCTATAAAAGAGAAGGCGCTGTAGATGATATCGTGGTGGGGATGAGTGTGGCAAGAGAGTCCATTTGTCATTAGCGTCATAACCACGGTGCTTGTTACGGATGAGGCGCTGACCCGGTCACCACGTCACGGAGAGGACACCGGGGATGGAGCTGAAGAACACTAGTGAACACACGGGGACACTGTGGAGGTTATGTGATTGTATAAAACACTAGGTTTTCGTAGACAGCATGAACTGTACAGCTGGCAACCTGTCTTAAGGAGTAAGTTTCCAAGGTCAGTATTCTGGAGAGGCCAAGGAAGGGACTAAAGTAAAACTCGACTTCTATTGGTCAGTGGGGTAGCCCATGGCGTCTGATCTGATGTTGCTGTAGAGCCTAAGGGAGGGACTGAAGAAAAATAATAATTGTGCCAGATTGTGTATAAAGTGTATATCTTTCCAAAACTGTATTGCTCAATCTCCTCCAAACATATCACAGTAAACATGAGACCAAACACATCACAGTGAACATGAGACCAAACATGTGTATCAGAAGAAACTCAATCAGAGATATTAACAGTTTTGTTTTAATTCTTCAGAAAACACATGTTCATGCATAAGAATGTCCAATATTACTCTTTCATATGTCACTAATATGGAGTATGGCCGCCCCTGACACAGATCAATGCCTCAGGCCGTCGTGGCATACTGTCCACAAGCTTGTTGATGTGCTCCCACTCTTCAGTCAGACCCCGGGCTACTTCCTGGAAACTCTGAGGTAACACAAGGTATTACAATAAGGAAGGAATAAGATGAATGTTGATAAACATAAATAAATAGGAATAAAAAGAGAAACGTGTTTGAAAAGAATATATATAATATGTTCCAACTTTATGGGCAACAGTGTATTTGTTGCTCTCACTTACATAGTAAAAGGGATGATGACGACAAGTGCTCATGGGTGGGTGCTGTCACAAGGAAGCAACAGGATCATTCCAATCTGTGAACTAGATAAGCTTTAAATAAAATAACATTTAAAAACACATTAAAATGAACAGTTATTTCATTGATGCAAATTGGTTCAGTCATACATGCGCACATTAAATAACACAGTCATGGTATCTGTGCTGATGGTAGTAGTGGAGATTGTCACCAGGAGCGATAAAAGAGATTGAGTGGTGGGTGGTATTTCACTGTCAATATAATCCATCCAGGGGCGACAGTAGTTGTTTTTGAACTGTATTGAAAACCCATGTGTTGTTCCATTGAGAGCCCTTATTGACACTTACAGACGGCCGGTGTCACATACTTCCTCATTGGTTTTGATGAAGGAGCCGCAGTCCGAGACATGAGTGCGATCAATGGGGCCGGAGTGACTGAGAGAGAGAGACCACTAGATACGTTTATGGGTGTGGGAGGCTAATTAGAGCACCCTTCCCAGGCTTTTGGAAGGGCCAGTCCACGGAACAGCTGCCGGTCAGCACTGGACTCCCAGGTCTATGGGTCAAACAAGGTGGCAGCCTGTCACGGACACTGACACCGCGATAGGTCTAGAGAGGCCAATTTACTTAATGGCTTCTATAGCCTGAGGGCCTGGGGACTACCCGGGATTTCTGTAAGTTGGACACTTGTGGATGACAGCGCAGCGGCCAAAACGATCCACTTTATCACAGCAGGTCTCACAGGAGGAGAGGTGCGGACACAGGCACTTTGTATGGCTATCTTTGTCTTTAGAAGGGTGGGCTGGCAAAAGTTGGGCTAGTAACTATTTGGTTTGAAACATTTTCCAAAAAGTGCTACTGTATACGCACGTTTTGATGAGTTTTAGAAATGGCATGACCTGCGAGATTTTATGACCCAAAATAGGAGTTCCATTTAGGTCTAAAAAAGGAAACAGTTGAAGGTTTTCAGATGTTGATGCAATGATTACAAGAAACTCACTAAATCTTATAGGCTATAACATATAACATAATCCATTAGAATAATTGAAAACACATTTTTGAGAAACACAAAGGTTTGTCACATGGCGTATCATCAGAGGTGGGTAGAATCAATTAGGAATACCATTACCTCAAAATATAATTACTCAAGTAAAAAGTACTCATTCACATCCAGGAACTGTCTGAGTGTATTTTTTGTTTTGATTCATTTTGTTATAATTGGGGAAAAATATTTTCAAAAGAGAAATTTAAAAGTAATAACATTTTTGAAAAATTATATAAATATTAATAATAATATATATAAAATAAAGATATATATATTTCCAACATTTTACTCAAGTACAGTTACTTCAACATAATATTACTCAATAAAAAGTATTGTGCAGTAAAGCTACTCTTAAAAGAACAATTTATTCAAAAAGTTACTCAAGTAAAAGTAACTGATTATACCCACCTCTGAATATCTTAATGTTACTGTTCTTACACATAATTGCAGTTTACAATAGATGGTTCAAAATCTTGTGAAAGTGAAAATAGACTTGTCATCAATACTGTAAAGATTTCTCTGATCGAGCTGTTGTAGTGAACAACAGTGAGGGTCATAAGGCTTCAGTGTCAGACGTTTCTTAACACACAGATGTTACAGTAACACAAGCAGGAAATCATGCCCAAACATGACCTCTGACCTGGGCTGTCAGCTGATCCACCGTCACCTCTTTTGAAATAGACTCCTCAACTTCACCTATACGTTTTTTTCTCTCCTGCCCACACTGCAAAAATTAATCTCTATTATTAGTTAAAATCACTTAATGACTTTTAAAAATGTTGTTTAAGCATCAAAGTGTTCCTCTGAAGTGTTACAAAATGGCCACCAAAAAAATAAATGAAAAATAAAATGTTATTCCACAAGCTGATTTTTTTTTGTGTATGTGTGGGGCTCTGTCACACAAACCAGGAAGTATCAGAATAACAAGCAGCAGTCTAGTGTTGCCTTTATTTCTTAAATATGAGCTGTGAATAAGCTGTGAATTTTGAAATAAAGTGTTTGATTGGTTAAAAAAGGTGACCCTGTGTTTTAAAACAAAAACCCTTATAATACAGCCCACAGAGGGTCTCAGAGTCTCATTTTAAACCCTTATAATACAGCCCACAGAGGGTCTCAGAGTCTCATTTTAAACCCTTATAATACAGCCCAC
>JAVQKC010064599.1:0-16559 GCA_036025475.1 Philypnodon macrostomus
TTATTTGACCTCTGTAATGTGCCTATGTACATTAAGTATACAATTGCCCAGATCAATGTGCCAAAATTCACGCGATTTCGTTTATGTTCAGCAGGATTATTGGCTCAATAAAAGTGCATCAATACATTAATTAGTGAATTACCTAATTGTCATTAATCGAAGATGTACCAAACTCAATCCATTTCTGCATCTTCATGATATGTACCTGTGTGCAACAGTTGAAAAAGATCCAGCTAAGACTTTTTGAGTTATTGCGTTCACAGTTTTGGCCCGTTATTAATTAATTATCCATCCATCCATCTTCTTCCGCTTATCCGGGGCCGGGTCGCAGAGGTAGCGGTCTAAGCAGGGACGCCCAGACTTCCCCCTCCCCAGACACTTCCTTCAGCTCTTCCCGAGGAATCCCGAGGTGTTCCCAGGCCAGCCGAGAGACATGGTCCCTCCAGCGTGTCCTGGGTCTCCCCGGGGCCTCCGTCCAGTGGGACCTGCCTGAAACACCTCCCAGGGGAGGCGTCCAGGGGGCATCCGCTCGATGTGTAGGAGCAGCGGCTCTACTCCGAGCTCCTCCCGAGTGACCGATCTCCTCACCCTATCTCTAAGGGAGCGCCCAGCCACCCATCCGAGATCTTACGATCTAATTACTTAATTAATATTTATCAAAGAAGTACCCAAATTGATACAGTTCGGCGTCTTTATGGTATGTACCTGTGTGCAAATGTTGAAACTGATCCAGCAATTTTTTAGTTATTGCGTTCACAGCAAAGATCTGCGGACGCGAATGAACACCGACATGATTCCATAATATCGTCGTTTCGCCGATATAATTACCCCCCGGCCCTGAGCGCATCTGAACAATATGATGGCAGTTACCGCTATAGCACCCCCTACAGACTGAAAGAAGAATGTAGTTTTTTTTATGGAAATTTCAAACATTTGGCAAAAGCATTCTTCAAAAAAGTCAAATAGACCCTTCCCATGTTTGTCATAGTTTGGGGGTGGGGCCTCTTAATTGCTCATTAACAACAAAAAAACCCTTAGAAATCACACAATGTCTGATTAAGGTGCCCGTTTGTGCCAGACAGCTAGCCATCAGCACTAACATTGAATTTGAATTGTGAAGATGTTTTGACAAACAAATAACCTTAGAAAATTGTCAGAAGTTAGTTACAGAAAGTAGAAGGCTGCTTCATTGGTCAGGTCATATTATAGTATAGGCCCTACCTGTATTTGTAACCTTTCAGCCTGACCAGGATATGTTTGAGATGTTGTGATGAGATCAAACAGACAGTTCAGACAAATGTAACAAAGGTCGTTCCCTCACGCTGCGGAAGGGGCCCAGATTCAGATGAGACCCGACATTGTGTGGTGGTGTGTAGGGCGAGGGAAGCCGCTGGAGCAGGGGGCGACTGGGTGACCTCCAGCTCACAGCTTCATCACTGTGCAGCTATGGAAAGGTCTGCACTGTCCCCGGTCACAGAGTAATGGAGACTGAGATAAAACCTGACATCTGATGGTAGCGTAGTGGAGGCTGAATGAAGTAGGGCAACATCTTTGGTTAAAATAATGATCTATTTATATCTCGCTCACAAATGGACCTGATAGGAAGGAATGTAAAATGTAATTTTGTTTTTTTACATTATAATGACAAAATACAATGAGTTGGTAGTCGGTAGTAGGAGAAATGACATACTGATAAAATACTATTATTTTTGCTATGGGATCTGAAAGTAAATAGTACTTCATAATTAGGATTCATGGGAGAAAAAGGTCAAATCTAGCTGTTGTCTGTCAGAGCACCCATAGCTTTTTCCTTTTAGTTTATAGAGGCCACCTTACCTTTGACCTTTGTAGTAGTTTGTATTGTATTTGTGTTGTATTTGTGTTGTATTTGTGTGTGACAATGACCCTCATAGTTAAATGTTTTACTGTATTCTTTCCATGAGCTTTTTCTTCTGTATTGATGAAACTCTTTATATGTGCTGGGGGATCTACTAGGAGAAACTGTTATATTGGTTTCGTGATAATGTCAATATTCTCAATTAGAACTGAGCCCCTGTGCCTTTAATCAATACCTCAATCAAGTGCTGTATTTGGTTTGTTTAGCTGTTTGAAAGATGTTAAAAGTTAATGTCAGAGAGGTAGAATGGAGTCTGTAACTTTGGAAGATAGAACTATCCCAGGGAATATAACTACAAGGTCAGTAAAAGTAAAAGAATAAATAATGAAATCAGTAAAAGAGCAAATAATTAGATTAGATTTAAAAATAATTAGATTTTAAAAAATAAATTCCAGGTTGTGACATTCATATAATTAAATAAATTCATAAACAATGTTTTTTTTACCACTCTGAGATGAAGTAGAAAGGCTTTCAATTGATGGAGCATTTACCCCTGAACTATAAGATTCTAGTTCACATCAGTCAGTGGACATGTATGTTTACCCAAAATTGAAACTTTTACATAAACTGAACTGAAATGATTACCTTGTGACAGTGAACGCTCAAGAAGAGACATTATATTCTCGTCTTGTGCGTGTACAAACGTTCTGTCTACAGCTCTCTCCTGCGTCCGGGTGAAGAGGTCAGGTGTTGTCAGCAGTAATCTGAACTGCTGCTCTCATGGACTGATGTGAGTCTGCTGAGTCACCATGACGACGGGTGCGGCGGCCATGACAGGATTAACTCAAGCAAACAAAGTATCAGAAACAAACTAATCTACTCTACACAGAATATCTATAAGATCTTGAGTATTTCCTGTTCTTAGTTCAAAAGCAGCTTGAAAATTAGCATCAGCACATGAAGTGAGCCACAGCTGCATTTAGAGGTGAATCTAAATATAGTCCTACTCCACAAATACTAGTGCACACAGCTTTACTGGCATGTTTCTGAGCAAGGCTATTTGTTTTTATTATATTTTAGCTTATTCCACAGTTTTCTTGACTAAAAGTTCTCACATTGCTCATAATAACATTACATATCAAACCACGAGAACATAGTGCATAACACCCCTGCCAATAGTATGCAACTTTAAATAAATAAAATTGTTATTTACCATGCAGGAATTCCAAATTAAATATTTATTAACGTAGACATATCACTTTTTATAATAATATTGCAGTCAGGCGTCACATGATTCGATAAGATGCCACCTAAAGACAAACTGTAGAAACATAATTGTCAATAAAGAAGAAATGAAAGTGAAAATAATGTTGTGGCTACAAGACAAAGTGCTGCTGAAGTCAAAGGAAAGTGTATTTCATGATGCATTACTTGGTCATTACTTTCTTTTGACTGGTCAGTTTAATCAAGCGTCCAGCCCTTGTTCCTGCCCGTTACTGCCTTGGTCTCTAAAAATTGGAAATATACAGTTTCTCACTATACCGTCTTATGTTGATATATCTAATTTGAAATGCATGACCTCTCATTTAGACTGTCAAACAAAACTAAAATCGGTCACTCATTGCTAGTATTTTATGATCCCACTTAATCACCATTACTTTACATACTACAATCACTACCATGAGTCTGCACATTTGCCATCTCTAACCGTAGAGCCACTGAAATGGATCTAAACAGCATTTTAAGCCACGTCTAACAACAATGACTGCAGGAGGAAGTGGCTCCGCTGGCTACAGACTTCTCTCCATTCAGGGCTGTTACATCATTAGGACAGTGTGGTGACTCATAGTTGAGCTTGGCTGACCCTGGGCAAAGCTGCTAACGTAACTTATATTGTGAACTGTGTGCAGAAAACAGCTGCTTGGTGGGACAGACAAGAGTGAGTCATGGTTTAGGTTACACACCTCACAGGCAACAAAATTCAGAATACTGTCAGAGCATTATTTTTAACCCTAACCCTAACCCTAACAGGTAATCTCCAAAAGCACATATGTCAAACTCGAGGTTGGCTGCACCTGTACAGGAAACTACTTTTAATGCACAGTTCACAATAATGATTTATACCACTGTGAATAAATACAAATAAATAAATGGTAGTCAGTGGTATTCGCTCTACTATTCCTTCATTCCGCAGGTGGTTGGTTTGTAGCCAGAGTTGCCCTGGTGCAGACTGATGGAGATGTGGCAGCTCCCTCCACCATCACAATAACACCATCATTCCCACCAGTGGCAGCAAGTTGGGTTAAGTGTATTGCCCAAGGAGACAACAACCACAGCATGAACTTAACTGAGGGATTGAAGTGTCCGGTTAGTGCATCTAGACTGCTGCTCTACCTCCTTAGCCTCAGCTGTCTGACCCTAAGTGTTACTGTTTATAGTGCTTTACCACATCATTGTATCAGTACTGATTTTTTATTTGTGTACAGTGGCTTTGAAGTTAAGAGGGCTAAATTTAGAATCTGCGAAATGTCTGCTGTTGTCAGTCAGCTCTTTGACGTAGTTCTCATCCTCCATGGGTTCAAAGAGGTTAGAGTGGAGAGTTTGGTCATGTTGTTGGTACTGTAAGGTTAAAACTAATTTAAATGTATTCAAACTAAAGCCAGTGCATGTGTTGGATGTTGGCAAGTTCACAGAGGAAGCGGTAATGATGCTGGTGCAAAGCATTGTGGGTAAACATGGTCATAAATCCTGTGAGTGCAACAGCTGTCTCGTCATCACCATCTCCTAGGTTCTCTTGTATAGCAAACTATGACGTACACAACTGTACATTATATACAAGATTTCCACTTGTGTTCTTGTGTCTTGTGGTGAAACAAGTGGTTATTTGAGTTACTGTTGCCTCATCTTGAAATAATCCTGCCCTAGAATTAACAACACAGAACTGTCACTCACTGGATATTTTCTCTTTTCCAGACCATTCCATATAAATCCTTTCATCAGCTGTTTTGTATTCACCTCTTTTTTCTCCATTTGATGGTTTGAACTTTGAACTTCAGCAAGTTTGTCTTGAGCATGTCATTGAGTTGATGAATGGACTACACGCACAGGTGTATGTACAAGTGGCCAGTGTGTGGTACATTTTGTGAAATACTTTATTCTGAATTGTCTCACGCCCTCAGTTTGAACACACCATGAACTCATTGACTCTTTGTACTTGCACACAAATAGGTATTACATAATGTTTTAGCAGACTTTGATGCATGCTGCTGATACGTACTGCATGTGAAAGAGGATTTATCTGCCATTTGGGCTCATATCTCCCATATCTGTATGCTGCTAAACTATGTGAAAAAAGATTATTTTTAAAGATTATTATTGTCTATTAATGGGCCTAGACCTAATTCAAACAATGAACGTTTTGGGCACTGATTAGAATGGCTTATGAAACTTATCTAATGGAGAGATAAATACAGCTGAATGAATAATTAAATGATGAAGAGTGTTACAAAGATGAAATTGCTGAGTGTATCATTGTGTGTGTGTGTGTGGTTGTGTGTGTGGTTGTTTGTGTATGTGTGTGTGTGTGTGTGTGGTTGTGAGATTGTGTCTTTTTGAGCGCACAATGGGCTTCAGTTTCTCTCTTTACTGTATGTCCCTGCACTGCGCCTGTGTGTGTTTGTGTGTTGTTCAGTGAGTTGGTAGACAATAGCAGCTTGTTCATTGGGAACTTGTACGATGGTATAAACAGAAACACAAAGAAAAGACACAAAGAAGGAAGAGTTTGTTGAAGGGTCACGCTGTCAAAACATCGGGATGTGGATGGGTGTGCTTGGACCTGGAGTTGATGGGGTTTAAACTTACTATAGTCTATGTGTAAAAGAACTAGCTTACAAATATAAACTAGAATGGATGAACAAAAATAATGTAATTCTTCCTTGTATACCCCCCTTAAATGTTAGGTATGTGTTATATGAAACACCTCCAGGGGGCATCCGAAACAGCTGACTCTTCTCGATGTGGAGGAGCAGCGGCTCTACTCCGAGCTCCTCCCGAGTGACTGAGCTCCTCACCCTATCTCTAAGGGAGCGCCCAGCTACCCGTCGGAGAAAACTCATTTCGGCCGCTTGACCCAAAGCTCATGACCATAGGTATATTTCAACATTTGATCTCAAAATCCAGATGTATACCCATTTGAATATGGATATAAACTGGGCACCTTATGTATCTTTATAGTAATTAAGGCAAAACTACCATAAATTGTCTAGAAAGTCTTTCACAACATTTATGTTGACAGCAAAAATCTAATAGAACCACATTCACCATACAGGTTTAGGGCTATGCTGTTTTATATCCACTGTGTATTGTTTAAGGTGCACATTCAAAACTGATTGAAACTGTACAATAGTGTTTCCATAGAAGGTTCGCAGCGAGTAACCTTACAAGTTGCTTTTCAGGCTCAAAAGTACATGTAGTCGATAAAGACTGGACCTTGGCATCTATGTGTTATTCGTTTATTATAGCCGACAGATAGAGCGTTCACAAAGTGTGTCCAGCTCATAAACAGGCCTCTGCTGCGGAATGGAGTTCCGAAACTTGTTGGGCAACTCTTGTTTGCGCTTAGCTCTAAGTTAAACATGGACAAAAACAGACAATAAACAATAATAAGCCGCTCATACCTGTTTTTATGCCAAACATAGCACATTTAGCCCGTATTTTCATCGAGACGTGAGCATTTCAGCTGTGTCGGTCGGTCAGTTTCCGCAGGTGTGCCCAGGTACCACACTGACGCAGCTCTACGCACCAAACAAACCGGAAGTTTTACGTCACACCTGCACGTTTCTATTTAATAAAGTAGTGAGATAATAGGTAAGCGGGACATTTGTGTAAAGAATTGGTCAATAGGCTGGACATATATTGGTTACTTTGATGAAAGTATGTTGCCCTGGGAATACAAGTGCTGTAGGCTTCCTAACCAGCAGAGGCCGCTGATCCGTTTCATAATGATCATGTGGATCATGTAAGCTTGGTTAAAAAGGCATCCACACGTTTATCTAGATATTATTCGCTGTAGTGACCTAAACATCAACATATACTTACTGTACATTGTAGTTATTGTGACTCCTTAGTTAATATATACTTCTATTAATAAATGATGTCAATTTTGTTCAAAGTAGCAGAATAGAAAACATTGAGATAAGACTAGATCAACATTTTATTCCAAGTTTATAACCTCACAAATTATTTTTGTGATTCAGTTGCACAAAGAAATAAACAGTTTCAATTTTGTGGCAAACATGTTTTATCAAGGGTTTATAAATATATAATTGACACAAGGCATTCAAACAATTGTAGAAAAAAAACACTTTTCTGATACCTTAAAGCATCAGGAAAATGCTTCAGCTACAACAAAACACTATTAGTACTGCAAATGAACACGTTTGGATTTTAGTAGGGTTGCATGTGGTACTTCCCATGGTTGAAGTAAACTAGCCTAAGATGCTTGTATACATTTTCTAGTGATCTGACTCAGGATCAGCAGTTTTTCATAAAAATAAATAAATTGGCCAAGTTTGTCAACTTTCACAGAAAGTACCACATCCAATCCCAGCTTAAATATCATTTCAAATAGACATGGTACAGAGAAGTCCTCCTAAGAATACATTCAAAGCTTTGGCAATTAAGGCAAACAAATAAAAACTTTTAGGCCATCTTCTCTAGTCACAGAAATGTTTTTTTCCCTCAAAAATATAAAAAAGACACAATTTGACAAACTATTGACTAAAAACAGAACGATCACTATCAAAACTAAATATGTGTCCGAGTTCATGAAGAAATCACATGAAAATAATGGAGTAACAAAAAGGTTAAACACATTAAAAACAAATTGTTAAAAGATCTTCTACTCGTTTAAGTGTTAAATGTACAATATTGCACAAAACGTCTTTACACTGAAACAACTATGAATGCAAACTAGAAGTGTTTTGTTTTGCTTTTCTATTAAGAACAAAAAACAATACTGATATTAATTAGTTCATTCGTTTTAGTTCCTTGTTTAAGACGCTGCACGTGCTTCAAACTCGAGGGACTGACTTTTCTCTTTAAAATAACGGTCACCTGCTCGGGCAGTAATCTGCGCTTTGTTTTTACCGGAGCCTTTGGGACGTCCTCTTTTCCTCGGTGGGCCATCGTACTTTTTTGCTGCATTCGGAGGACGCCCCTGTCTCTTAAGGCCGCAGCCAGAGACAGGCCTTCTTAGGTGAGCACCCTTTTTAGACTCCGATTTCCGGGGTCTCCCACGGCCTCTCCGAGGGGTCTCTGGTGAAGCTGCTCCTTCAGGTTGTTCCTCCCGGGGATATTTCCGAGGCCGACCCAGTCGTTTCCACTGTCTGGGCTTATACAGCTCCTCTCCTGGAGGCACAGGGTTCTTTCTCGGACGTCCTCTGTTGCCTTTCTTTGGCCGGCCACGCTTATTCATTTTTTTGGGGAGGGAGTTATCTAATCTAGCAGGTGGCATATGTGCTCTTTGGGGACGATCAAAATCTACATTTTCCACTCTAGCACTGTACTCAAATGTTTTATTCCGTGAACCTTTTGGTCGGCCTCTTCTTTTTGCCGGCTGCAGGTCATCTGTGGCTCCTGCTTTCTCCCTCATAACTTTTCTTGGTCTTCCTGGTCTTCCTTTTTTAAATGTTCCTTCATCTTTTCTTGGTCGACCTTTTTTAGGTTTATTCTGCACAGTTTGGGCATCATCCTCATCACTTAATTCTGTCTCAAATTTGGACTTTTTGTTGGAAGATCCCATGGGGCGGCCTCTTTTTCGCGGTGGGGAAAAGCTGTCTTCACTTTCATCATCACTGTCGTTCAGCTTACGTTTTATGGAGCCTTTGGGACGACCCCTTGGTTTTTTCAGTGTCCCACCGTTCAGCAGCTTTCCTGCAGCAGCCTTCACTGTGGTGTTTTTAGAGCCTTTTGGTCGTCCCCGTTTCTTGAGAG
Source organism: Philypnodon macrostomus (assembly GCA_036025475.1). NCBI lineage: Eukaryota > Metazoa > Chordata > Actinopteri > Gobiiformes > Eleotridae > Philypnodon > Philypnodon macrostomus. Next base: position 8,831 of record JAVQKC010064599.1, read on the forward strand.
TATGGTCTCTTGTCGACTCCTTTGGCCTGCCTCGACCCCTTTTCTTTGTAGTGTCCAGTGAGCAGACACCGTTGGTAATGCTCGGCTGCAGCAGGCCGATGTCTGTTACAGAAACCTGCAGCTTTTTGGAGCCAACAGTCTTCTTCAGCTCACTTTGACTGCCATAGGCCTCGTCTCCACTGGACTCACCCTCATCATAAAAGACATGTCGTTGTTCATTCCCAGCCATGTTCTCATCCATAGCACTTTCACTACTGTGGGTAGCTCTGCACCTGTAAAATAATTATTTACTTTAGTCTTAAATGAAAAAGGCTCATCATGCAAAAGTTTTGTTTTGTTTTTTCATTTTAATCAAAGTGTTAAAAACGGGGGTATTATGTGTTATTAAAACACGTACCAATAGAGTGGCTGAGTGATAAATATTGTCCAATAATAACGAGATAAGTTGCGTTTTCATAACATTGTTTCAAACATTTCACTGAATTCTTTAAGGCTCCGTCTATTTACTGGGTTGCAGCCCTCTAATGGCGGGAAGGTAAAGCTGCCACATTGTCCACAACACTGTAGTAGTACCGAATTACACATTGTATGTAGTTTGAGAATTTTGAGGTAATTATCAAATGCAAAATTATATGCAAACAGGTCTGGCCAATGTCACACTACTCGTGTTTTTTGAGTGAAGTAAAACCGAACAGATTCTGCTATATAAAATCCATTAGAGTATAAAAGCAAGTGTTTTCCAGGAAGTAGCCATAGCCAAAGTAAACGGAGATGGCGAGAACAGCGGGAAAATAACTGCGACATAAAACGAGTTTATGTCTCACCTGAAGAAGGTTTTCGTCAGCTGCTACTTTACAAAAGCTGAAAGACAAGCTTTTAAAATCGTATTTTTGTGTTCGAGATAGATGTTTGAATTTGCGACCACTTCCGGTCGTCCACGACTAAAAGGGACGTCCTGGAAACGGCAGCCAATCGCTTTTATAGTTCCGCCTTGAACAACAGCGCCACGTTGCGTTTAATGCTGTACAGGACACCCTGTATTTAATTGTACTGTTTTCTAACAACCAGGGCCTATGTTAAAGGTATAATATAGGTAAAGTGCATTCAATAAAATATATATTACTCAAAATAATCATTACTATGCATTAGATGGCTATTAATGAATATACTATGCATAAATCTTGGACTCTTAGACCTAAAAACAATCACCCAATAATAGACCTTGTGGGTAAGTCTATGATTGGTTGATTGAGGTAGCTTCAATGGTTATTGGCTTAGCCTGCTAAAGTATACTGTAATAAGGAAGTGCTCTGTCGTAAACATTAGCTCTGCTGCTAACTAGTTCTACATTGAGATTGAGATATCTGAAATATGATGCTGAAATATCAGCAAAAGAAATACTGTTTTCAATGTCTATGAAGAGGAGAGGAGGGGAAGTTGAAAATAGTTATATTAAGGTCATTCTTTATGGATTTTTGTTAAATTTAGATACACTAATGCTAATCGCAATTAGGATTACTAACGGTGCTCTTTGGGTGTTACACTAATGGTACAGTTATATAGGCAAGTGACTTACAAGTAGTCTTTATTATGTTCAATTGCTCTGTTATACCTTTAAGGGGGAATAAGCAGGAACATTCTTCTCAGTCTCATTCTCCAAATATAAATCTCTCTATTACAAGCAGCAAGTTACAAATGAATCTGTATGCATTCACACAGTGTTCTATATAGATTTTTTTATTTTATTTTTTATATTTAAATATGTCTAAATGCAGAGGGACATCACCTCCAGCTCAGCAGTGGTGGTATCATTATCTTCCACTTACCTTGGATATGAATTTCATAGAGGTGATGTTGACCACACAGAATGAGACTCACAAACGACCTCAACAAAAAATATATTACATACTTGCCTTCCATTACTGTTTTTGTACAATGATAGTATTAGTACTGCATCACAATACTATATAGCCTACTGCACAGCTAAGAGCGTCAACAACTGCCAGAGCCAATTACTGTGCTATAAGAGTGAAGTCTGCATGTCCTTCCAGTGCAACGAGTTTTTCTTCCATGTCCAAATACATGCTTGTGCTAAGAGAATAGGTCACTCAAAAAACAAGGGAAACATTTACTAGAATTGAATCTTGGCTATCCTAATCCCAGTTAATAAATCACATTTGTTTTACTGTTAAATTTAAACACAAACTTTCAATTGTCCTACAGCATCTGCATATCCAATTTGTCAATATAAAGGAGGGTCCCACAGTAAATGACAGTTTGAAAATGAGGTTTGAGAAAGATGAGCCCTGGAAGACTGAGGTGAACCCGCTGCCCCTGTCTCGCCCCCTCCTCCCCCCTCCCTGCCTCCTCCCCCCGCCTTCAGTGCACTGCCATGGTTACCAGACAGCGCTCCCAATGCAGCCAGTTAATGTGTTTTTCAGCAGCAGGAGCGAGCTGGATACTAATGTGGCTGGGTCTGTCTCCCGCACAATCTCTGTCAAATGTCCAAACGTCCTGGGATGCACAAACACTGGAGAAGGGCCCAAAGCCAGAGACTTAGACCGCAGGGCCCATTACCCCGACTACCCTGAGTTTGTCTGTGCATCTACATATACTGTGGGACATGCTTTTTAAAAACGGTGAACATGGCAAAACAGCAGTCGAGTCTCTTTTTATGTTTATTTATTTATTTATTATATGCAATAATATATAATTATATGCAGCGTAATTACCAGTTCCCCTATGAGACGATGACAAATCAAATATACTTCCATTTAAACTTTTAACTTTTTTATTACTTGACAACAAGAATATAGAAATTGAATGATAGTGAACAGACATTCAAATGTATTTGCATATATATATATATATATATATATGTGTGTGTGTGTGTGTCATGACTTTATAATATTCTATTTGTAAATACCTTTCATCGTTTTAACTTTAAACTTTTATAACTTGAAGCATTCATTATAAAAGAAAAATAGAATAAATAAGAATTTAAAACAGGGTTAGGGTTAAAAACAGCTAAACATTCAATTGTATGTGATAAGAGAAAACAACCTGCCAAACCTGTTTCAATTCATTATCGAATGTAAATACATGAAAATATACATTTTGAAACACTATTGAGCCCAAAATAAATTACCTTTTGAGTGTCAGTGACTTTGAGTTTGGTTAACAATTATGAAAGTCCATGTTTAGAGGTAACACTAGTGAAAATATTTAGATTTCTGTCTGTGAGCAGATTTAAAAGTCTTGTGTGAATTGTTTATCGGGGTCACGACCGGTGGCTGTCTTATTAATGAGCCTTGTATTATTGGGCACAAAGGCAGCCAAAAGGTACTGCCCCCTTCAGAGATCCGCAGTCGGGTCATGATGTGTCTGGAAAGTTCGCCCAAGTCTTAGACAGACGCATTTCATCACACTCTGCAGAGTCATTGTGTCGGCGAGCCTCGCTGAGACACTTCCTGTCACTGTGCAGATGTGGTGCAGTATCCAGATGTGGTGCATGCGAGATTGTTCCCAAGGACCTCACCTGTGACCTATACATCATCACAGGTTAAGGGTCTCAGGGACAATGAAGCACACGAAGTTGGCTTGGGGCAAAAGGCAGTCTGCTCCAACATCACGCTTTGACCATTTTTAATACTCCATATTATATTATTAACTGACGTTTCAATATTAAGAACCCTACTAGTTCTACAGTGACGACAAACAGACGCATGTCCAGTAACTAGTGCTAGTAATAAAACATGACTACATTATAAGATAATTTTTCTTTGTTACCATTGTTCGAGATGCCGATGCAGTCTCACAAAATGCTCCATCTCGATGTGTCTGCGACCCAAGACCAGATAACGTCATCCTGTGAAAGTAGCAAAAACACATTAGACAACATGCTTCGACTTAGATTATATAAGTTTTCAGTGGGCGCATTTAATTTTTTAGGACTCTTTTAGTGTCTTCTCTCCAAACGGTGCCAGCGCCTGTTTTTCAGAGCACATCTGAGGAGAGCAGCGTTCAAAAACATGCCCCCTGCTGGCAGACACACAGACAAAGCACCCAAGGCTCACGCATATCCTAAAATTGAATGTACGGTTTCAGATTTAGTTTTGGGGTGAGCACACAGCCGCCCGGGCGGTGCGAGTGCTAAGCTGGAGCTGAGTGGTCACTGAGTTCACAGACCCACATGTATTTGGTTGTGACACATCCACAGACAGCTGTGCCTGAAGCGGCAGACGACACTGTCGTCTTATATTTCCCACAGGCCGTGTGATCTCACAGGATTATGCAATCAGCCTCCACCACAAAGATGTTCAGCCTTCAGGGAGCCACACTGATTTACTCTTCCCCAGACAAAATAAATGTCATACAAGCCTAGTGCTGCAAAGGCATACAAGCTGTGACGGGGTTCAACAGCAGGAAATAGATGAAAACTCAATTTACATTCAGCTTAAAACAGTGCCAACTAGCGCTTTGATTACCAGCAACAAGAACATGTGTCAGAACTTGCTAAATCTATCGTTGGCAGGTGCACACACATGCAGACAAACATGCGACGCACAAAGACACAAAAACGCCAAGCTTCGCTGCCTGTGCAAAATTACACCGCCTCTCAGTTTCTCTTTGTCTCGCTTCAGATATTTGCCTCTGTCCCAGTTTTTTCAGCTGCTCTGTTTGTCTTAAAAGCACGAGACAAAGAATGGAGGAAAACTCTTCGCTGGAGGAAAAATGAGGTGGCACTTTGTAAAAAGTAAACTATGCCACAATTAATAAACATGACATAAAAGTGGGGATATGTTGAGTGGACATTTTCAGTTGAATCATTGCTTGCTATCCGTCCCGGTCAAGTCGGTCTCAATGTTCGATACGAGGACACACTCTCTTGTCCTCTTGTCTCTTGTCCCTGTGCACATGCAGACAACAAGTGCATAAAGCAAGCACACACAAACAGCAGCGCGCTCTTACGACAAGTTATCGATCCACTTTCCCCCGAGAGAAGAGCCACAATTAATCCAGACCAACGTGAGCTTGATCAAAACCATCCTGCCCCATCTCCACTGTCTTTGAAAAACGCCGCCGAATGCTAAAGCTGCTCTACTCCCTTCCCTCTTCCCCTCGCTTTCCTTTTTTTGTCTTCATCCCTGTCTCAGTCCCTGGCTCTGTTATAGCTATTGGTCCTGTTTTACCACAATTCATAATGCAGCGACTATGAGGCAGGTAGAGGTTACAACACTCACACACACACACACATACACACACAAACAAACAGAAAAAGACACACAAATACATTGATCCCATTTTCTGGTGCTGTACCGACCCCCCCTCCCCCTCCAGCCACAAGCAGCCACCAACAGCTCATAAATCTGTGTCACCTACATACACGTATAGACACTCAGAGACACTTATGCAAGGTGCAGCATCTCCAATTATTTTCTTCTAACATTATCGATGCATGTCCCCTCCTCCCCCCCGGTTCCCTCTCTCTATCTCAACCCCATCTAACCATTTTCTCCAGGCGTGACGTCCCGTCTAGCCCGTCTTGCAGTCTACGTTCACACCAGTGTGTGTTTCTAGTTTTCCTGTGTGTCTATGTGAACTCATCTGGATGTGAAGGTTTGTGTTAGCCTAGCAGAGCGGATGACAAAAACAGAGGCTCCTACCTCTGTCTTTGTCATCCGGGAAAGAGATGAGGATTTTACACAGAGCCAAGATCAAAGCCACAGCAGCAAGGCGATTAACCTCCAATCACTACAATGACTACAGTGCATCATGCTGCCATCTACAGTCCGTGATCATAAATAATGTTATAACATCACATGAATGAACTTTACACCTCTGAAAGAAAAAAGGGAACAACATCATACAATATGATGAACTAAGAAATGTCATTTGTTTTGGCTTTTCTGTTCTGGGGTCGTTAAAGCTAATTCCTTGTGTCCTTGTCCCCAGATGTGCTTATTGATTTGGCATAGCTTTTTACATTGGATGCCCTTCCTGACGCATCCGTCTCCATTTATCTGGGCTTGGAACCAGCACAAACAGTGCACTGTTGTGATCCATTTGTGGCTGATATTATATAACCTATTTTGCATTGTTGCTGTTATTCAGCTAATGAAATACTGTAGAAGTGGGTAAATTACAGTTTGGTCATAATTTCATATAGATTTGAATAGTGAACTGATAATAGAGAATTTAAAGTTATAAGTTTTAAATTTTCTTTCTCAAAGCCAGTTGAGGAAGTGTCGCAGGTCTGCCGACAGTGATTGGTGGTGGGCTCAGTCACGTTGGCTTGCTTGGGGCAGGCGTTTCTTTGTGTGCCTCAGAAAAGAGCAGAGCTGGGAGAGATTGCTGATACATGCTCTTTCCCCCCCTCCTCGCTGGAGCACTGCAACGCAATGCGGATACCGAGTCTGTCTGAGCCACTATCGAGACACATCGGGGGACAGAGGAGGGAGGTGTGGGGGGCGCGGGACGAGAGGGAGGGGCCTGGGACGTGGGGAAGTTCAATACAGACTGTGCTCTATAGGACTTACTGCTACTACTATACCATAGTCTGGGTCAATACAAGACACACAAAACTAAACTAAGCTGGATGCATTCAGGGTTTTACTTATATGTGATATATATTAAACTTTTTAAATTCAATTAAATGTTGATCTCACAATAGTACAGAATCCAAAAGTCCAGATGGAGATTGGGATCTGGAATAAAAATGTAATTTACTTCTTCTTACGGAGCTGATCATCTAATACAAAATCTGACCATAAGCTATAGGTAACTAGCTGTTCCTCAAAATGCATATTATTTGTCAACTGTGAAGTGCGACAATGTATACTCACCACCAATAATAAAAATAATGCCTGTTACTTGCACTTTTCAAATCAAACCGTTCAACTAACTTAATTAGCTTTACCAGAGAAACAATGTCTCTGTTTCACACTCTGCAGACAAAGAAAGCTGAAATCCACTATTGATATTTGGCTGTATACTGCGTTGGCTCGAATCAGATAAAAAAAATCAAAGTGCACTGCAGAGCAAGGTGGGTCTATCGATGTCTGGATTTCACCGACCACAACTGCAAAACCTCATTAGTAATTCAGGTGTAGAGCATCTAAAGTTGGACTAAAATGAAGACGTTATAAAGTCTTATTTCTGAGCATCGACTGCACTAAGTTTCACCTCTGTGTTAACTTTTTGGTAGCAGCAAAACCTATTGGTGTCTGTATTACATTTCTTTACAAAATGAGAAATGAGCAACGGAAGTAAGTTATAGAACACTACGATGAGAAAAATTTGATAATCGACCATGTTATTATGATGCACGTTCAATTCCTTAGTCAAAACTGCTTCAAAATAAAAAACTTAAGATGAAACAAGGACTTAAACAAGGCCAAAGTAGTACAAAATTAAGAAAATTTGAATTCTAAAGTATATACGTATTTAGTCACAAAGCGGCAGTGGTGCAGTGGGTAGGTGCTCGCCCTTCAACCAGAGGGTTCGAGTCCCCGTCCAATCACACGCTGTCGTTGTGTCCCTGGGCAAGACACTTAACCTGCATTGCCTATGAATGAATGAATGAATGTGGTTGGAGGGGCTGTATGCGCAGACTGGCAGCCACCCCCTCTGTCAGTGTGCCCCAGGGCAGCTGTGGCTACACAAGTAGCTTACCACCACCGGGTGTGACTGTGGAGTGAATGAATAATGTAATGTAAAGCATCTTTGA
>JAVQKC010064629.1:0-30434 GCA_036025475.1 Philypnodon macrostomus
TCTCTCACAGTGGACATGCACCTACGATGAAAATTTCAGACCCCTTCATGACTTCTAAGTGGGAGAAATAGCAAAATAGCAAGGTGTTCAAATACTTGTTTTCTTCACTGTATAATAAAGTCTGCAAAATCTGAAAATTCCCATGCATTTTTATTTATTTTGCAATGCTACACTGAATAAAAAAATCAGTAATTAGTAATTCAGTGTTAACCAGCAGTGTAGACAAACCAATGGGTGCTTCTCTATAATGCTATAATGTCTCAAGGCTTTCTCAAAGCACTTACATTTTGAGTCCATTATTCATTAATATCACAATCACAAATCACCACCAATCACCAATCACACAACCACTTACATACATAGGCAATGGGGGTTAAATTTCTAGTCCAGGGGTGGGCAAACTGCGGCCCGACGGCCACATGCATTCCTTTGGGCTTTTTAATCCGGCCTGGCAAGCATTTTCTCAAATTTTTTAAATTATAAAATATTACCAATTCACTGGCAAATCACTCACGTTGTTATAATCTGCAGTAACCAGTTAACTCCACATCGACATATTTTTTTCACTGAGGTCCGATCGAAGGCTGTATCTCATTTGTCAAGAAATGGTTTTACAAAGAATACAATATCAGCCGGCCCACTTGGCACATTTTTCTAGTCAAAGACCCAACAACAGTATACAGAATTTGGAGCAGGTTTCGAACAACCCTCCAGTTATAGGACGACCACTCTACCACTGAGGCACTGCAGTGGCTCGATTTAGGCATGCGAGCATCTGATTGCTCAAAACTTCTACATTTGCCGACTCTATTAAAACTGCTTCATAATAAAGCCTAGATGCAATATTAAGGTCTCAACTTTCACACACATTTTCCTATTACACAAATCAATAGGTAATTTTAGCAACAAAAATTGGCAAATTTTCATAAAAAATTTCATAAAAATACAATAGGTCGATTTTCTCTAGGCACAACATATTAAAATTGAATTTTCATCCAAAGATACCATCGGAATTTACAATGGCTTTTAATGCAGTTGGCAGCAATTCCCAATGACATCAGCAGGTCTAGCCACTCCAGACCATAATTAATATTAATAACCATAAAACATACCCTATCACTACAATGTCACTGGCTGGAGGACATACCGTAAATGCCTCTTCATGTTTTAATACAAGACTTCTAGCACCCATTCCCTGTAATTTTGTTGTCTCTGGCACCATTAGCGCTATGTTTTTCTTTCTCAGCCTTGGTCGGTAATATTCAAAACGGTCTCACCATGTGGTTTGACCATTAAAACTTATGAAAATGTCTCATCCAGAAGATCTATGTACGCTAATGTGGCCTGGTGTAGAACTAGCTAAACCACCATTACTGTTACTGTTTGGCTTTCCGAGAGAGAATGCCTCTTTTGGGACACTTTAGCCTAGCGACGGCCCGACTTTGATGACCTGGGTGAGTCGGTTACAAAATGATGATGATGATGATGAGGTGGGGGCTTTTCTGGACAGGGGCTGCTGGAGAAGTGCCCATATTTTGGGAATAAGGGGAAAAACAGGACACCCAAGTGGTGGGCTGCCGAAGGGGGCTGCTGTCTGCTGTTGGGAATGGTCTTCGAATCTGTGGCTTCGTCGGGCTGATTTGATGTTATGTGTGATCATGTTGGAGAGGAATGTGGATCGGAATGTAAAGGCAACCAGTGCTTTTAGGGATGGTTGATGGTTATAGCATAGTTTGAAAACATTCCTTCAATTTATTTGAAGTTTTAGCTGTGAATTGATAGATCTATATTTTGTCACCATATTTAAGGATAATTCATACAAATCTAAAGCACTATGATGAACTTTATGTCATAGACTAAAACATGTTTACAACATATCAGTAACAGAACTGATATTGGCTTGAAGAACTAAACTAAGGACTAAACCCAAAATGCACAAACATAGCAACTTAAAGGGGACCTATGCAACTTTTTACTTTAACAAAACTTCGTCAGCATCAGTGTGATTCTAAATGAGTTGTTGTGGGGTGAATGAAGCTTCCTTGCAAGGATGAATGTCCCTGAAAGTTTCGGGTCAAGTCACAGGTCTCACCAAAACCACAAATTGCTTTTACAGAGAGAGCTCCAAGAAATAAAAAGATGCCAAACTGACACAGACCTGATGTTTTTGTGGTTGATCAGTAGCTTTATGATAGTCTTGGTCAGGGGTGGGTAAACTTTTGGACTCAAAGGCCACATGGGGTTTAAAAATGTGCCAAGTGGGCCGGCTGATATGGTATTCTTTGTAAAGTGCAACCATTTCTGAGACATGAGAATCGGACCTAAGAGAAAGAATATGTTGATGTGGAGTTAACTGGTTACTGCAGGTTATACCAACGTGAGTGATAAATTAGCAATATTTTATCATTTAATATTATATGAGAAAATGCTTGGTGGGTCGGATTAAAAAGCCCAAAGGGCCGCATGTGGACCCCGGGCCGCAGTTTGCCACAGTTTGCCGCAGTTTGCCACAGTTTGCCTCAGTTTGCCGCAGTTTGCCGCAGTTTGCCGCAGTTTGCCCACCCCTGGTATAGAGTCTATACATAAAGTCTATATTTTTTCTGTGGACAGTGCTAGTCTCTGAAACTGTAGGGGGAGCTCTATGAAGGAGAAATGTGTCCAAAACGGTGAAAGGTTGCATAGGGCCCCTTTAATAGCACCTCAAAGCTACTGGAAAAAGTTGACAGATTTCTTGACAAATTTCTTCACCGCATTTATTTACAATTCACAATAACAAACCATTTGCATTTTTATCATTTGGGTGTTGCTTTCTGTAAACTGTTGTGGTAACAACATCATTTAGCACCAATTTTTTCCACCATTTCAAACGCTTCCTTAAACGCTATAAACACATTGGGATTGCTGCATAAAACGTAACAACAGCATCTCGGCTACACTTGGTCCTAAAAAGGGGAAGTTGTGGCCGCTTGTAGAAATAAACAGAGAGCACACTGGCGACACTCTTCATTGTACTTCATGACAAATTTACGAGGCCTATATCCACAATTGTATTTGTACAAACTCTTTGCTTTGCCACACTTTTAGAACACCATTTACACACTGTTTAGATTCTGAGGTCGCACTGCCAATGCAAACGCCGTGGCAACCAATTATAAGATTAGGTATTTTTGTAGAGTGCCAATTGTTTTTTTGACTTAACATTTCCCTTTTCTGTCACTGGTACAGTGGATGACTAAGCAACTGATTATTCCACCACAAACTTTAGCGGTATATCTGGGCTAGCGTGTTCTGGGCTGGCTTTGGGAGTGAATCGGGGGCAAAAAAAGGGGGTAGAAGTAGAAGAGGTTGCATTTTCCCCTGCGCAAGTCACAGTAAAAACCACTAAGAATAGCCTTCCGATGGGAGGCAATGGGTAGACTGTATGGACGTGGGAATGTGCAGTCTTGAGCATAAGATTATTATGTTTCAATACAGGCTCAATGGGATAGCGGTTTTGCAGAGAGCTGCCATAAAATAAAAAATAACATTTCATATAGTAACATTTAGTAAGAATATATTTTTCTATTTAAAAATGTAGACTTATACAAACTTGAAGCAGTGGTTCTACTGTGGTATGGTACCATTGGAGGTACTCAATTCAGGGTAAGGCCTGGTTTAGACTTGGTTTAGACCTGGTATAGTCTCTGTTTTGTTCTTATGTATGCATTTTTTTGCATAATTTTTTTATTTTTTATTTTCATTTTAGTCTAGTATATAGGTATGGCTGTTGTAATGACAGAGGATGCTTTCACAGAGAAAAAAATTAGGCTCATTAAGTCAAAGGACCTCAGTCTAGGTCAGCCTAGTTGGCACAATCAAACTCAATACAGTGATACAGCTAATTCACTTATAATTCAAATGCAAGTATAGATGTAATAGCATAGCATAGATATAAATATATACAAGAAATGCAGATTTGTGTAGAAATGCGACAGGATACTTTGAAATTTAGCATACTAATTCACTGATGATAGGCTATAAAGTGAAAAGCATTACAATGGCTATGCATGATAGACTGTGTGCACTCCAACACACAAACAATTTAAAAATAGCCATCACCTACAACTCTCCTAACTGACAACATAATACAACTCAAATGATGCAGGTTGCAGAAGCTGTAATAATTGAATAATTATATGTGGCAAGATATTCTTCCAGACTTAAGTGCAGACACAATAAAGAATGAATACAGTCTTACCTTGACTTCACATTTCTTATGACAGGACAGCCGGCACGCTGAAAGAGAATAGGCAAACATGAGTTTCTGCTGACTGTATAAAGCAGGTCAGATCCAGGCTCAGTGTGCTGTGGTGCTGCCCTCATGTGGTGGCACTGACTACTGCACTGTGGGAAGCTACTCTGTTCAAATACTTCATTCAAAGTCTAAAGGTCTTATATGATGCTTTTTTTGCACATGTCACAGTCTATACTTTTAGGCTACCATTTTTATTTTGTTTTGCAACATCAAACACAATATTTATCTAATACAAGCTGTACTTTTTACTTCTTCTGGGATATATACAAAGTGTGTGATATAGAAATAACATTAGAATATTGATACAAGGTCAGAAAAGTACATTTTTCAGAATATAGGACCTTTAAAGAATCTTATTAGCAGGTCTTTTTGGTGACGTGAGGCGGACATGTTGCAATTACAGGTAGTGACTTTTGACACAACACCTGCCTGTCGACTTAGGTGGTCTCCAGGTGGTGCTTGTGAATGTCTGGGTGGTCTACAGAAAACTCAGTAATTAAGCAAAAGAGTGTAATGATGATAAATAGAGCAGTTTGAATGATGACTGTAGAGTGCTTTTTCATCAAGTGACTGGGACTTGACCAACCACAAATGGTACAAGACAAGCCTATACTAGCAGGGACAATGGTTCTGAAATGGATGCTGTTTGGCCACATGCTAGCAGATAACAGTAAGACAAGAATTATATATATATTTTTTATATTGTATGTGTGGCTGATTACAGTTCCCAAATGTCAAGACACAACTTCATTAGTAAAACTAAAGTCAAACCTATTATTACCCTATAAGTCAGGTAATAAAGCCTGCTCATAAACAGACTATAAATGTATATTAAGTGTTAGTGGGCTGTGTGTAACTGTCAACACATGAGCGTCTCCATAGGGAACTATTATCATCCCTGTAATGACCCTGGCTCCCGTCTGTGACTCCAACACACTAGGCTTTTCATCATCCCGGCCTCAGCATGCGTCCACCGTCATTAGTCCACTATTACACATTTACTGTTATCTCTGTGGTTTCTATGTCTACATGTTGACTGTCTTGACATGTGGTTTGCGTTCCAATAGGTGATGCATAGATACCATTCATTGAAATTCTGTCGTCATTATCTTTTCCAAAAAATGTGTCAGCCAAGCATAGGAAGTTGCAATATAAAGCTTGTGAAATAATTTTCACTTAAATTGCAATATTGTATATAGACAAAAATGCTTGTAAGCTATTTAATGAGATACTATTTAATGAGATACCAAATAGATTTTAAAGACTGGAAAGAGCTGTGCCCTATACTCATTCATTCATCATCTTCTGCTTACACCCTTTGATTCACCACTTCTCCACATGCATGTCAGACTAGCCAGAGAGAATCCACAACCTTATAGCCAAGATGCAGAAACAGAAACCCTTTTTACTTAAGTGTCCCATATTGGCCAGTGAGTAATGGATTGATTTGCCCAATCCCATTATGATAGTCCACATCTGTATTGAACAACAAATCTAAGTGACATTGAGCACAATTTCACCCAAAATTGCATTGCCGCACCATTTTCAAAAATACTAATGGTGCTCTGGATTCTCAAACATATTCAGAGTATTCCCTTCTCTTTACATAAATCTGCTTCAACTGGAGTTTCACATTAATTGAACAAAAGCATGATAAAAGGTATAGAATTTCTCCTCTGTGTAGCTCTCCCAATCCCCCCATACCCCAATTTTCCCCTTTCTTCTCCGCCTCCATCGCGCTCCCCTCTCTCCCCTCTTATCTAGGCTAATGCAGCAGCAGCGGCGGCCATGCTAATTTTAACCGCAAATCCTCAGCCAAAGCTCTGTTCTTCGGCACGGCCATGTTTCTGTGTTTGTCCATGTGAAGGAAGAGGCATGATGATGATGAAGGGAGAGGAAGAGCGGCCTAATGTTGTTTACTTGGTACTTTTCTTGGAGTGACAATAAACCGGGCAACGCCAAGCTAAAATTAGAAACAGGCTAACCTAGAAAAGTGCTGGGGAAATGCTTACTAATTGCAAATAATATCAAATAATCGATGGCACAGTATGGCACAGGTTTGGTATGGTTTGTGTTTTCACTGCACCAAAAGTAGAATAATATCAGCCATGCAAAGACCAACAGAATATTTTTACAATTGCATTAACAAAAAGGTGACTTTGTTTTACAGGCAAGAAGCTGGCGGTATAGCAGCATATTGAAAACAAAAACAGTTGTTGCTAATTAAATGCTAACGTAAACCAACTTCTGTTCACAATGACCAGTCACAGTCGCAGGTGAGTGAGATAACTATCCATTTGTGTTGAGGGACAATTGGCTCTATCTTTGAGTAACTTTGGGCAAGCTGTTGGGATCACTCAGCACAAGGACCTAATCCATCAGTCCTGGACACATCTATAGCCTGTCCGCCCTGGGAGTGGATCTATCATATGGTTCTCCCTAAGGTTTCTCTTTGTCCCTGGGACAGTCCTGTGTTTGTGTGTTTATTAATTGTCTATTAACGTGTTAATGTTTGCAATGACCCTGTTTATTGTTTACATAAATCTCTTTTTGTGAAGCCCTCTGAGGCAACTGTGTTGTGATATAAGGGCTATACAAATAAAATTGAATTGAATTGAATTGAATCACTTGCAGAGTTGACTTCTGCCCTTTCATGGAAAGATTTTTTAGAAAGCTGTGCCATACTGAGCTGACCAGTACCATTTGGACAAAAAGAAACATGGCTCAGATTTACACTGCCATGAATAAACCCACTGAAGAAATCTCTTTTATGCCATCAGAACTACACCATGTCAGTCCAACTGTTGCTAAAGGTTAGAATAGGTACTACATTGTTGTAAGTGTTTTGAAGCAGTTGCTTGGTCACTTGGCGTGTTAGCATAAATACATTCCACTTTTACAATTACACAGGGCGGTTATTAAAACAATAGTGGCAGCAGGTTGATTAGCACTGTCCTCTCACAGCAAGAAGGTCCCGAGTTTCTCTAGTCCTCTGGTTTCCCCCATAAACCTACAGTAAACATGCACAAAAGGCAGCTGGGTGGTACATTCTGACCAGGATCCTGGCTCAAGATGTGCATATAGATGCCCATTGCTCCTGACAGTCACACCACTATAACATTAATGGCATATCTTCCCCCTCTCTTTATTCAATCTCACAAATATTTCCTGTCTAGTGTCTACCCGGCCACCACCTTCCAAACAACACAAGTACAGTATTGGAATCGGACATTGTTGGAATTTCTTCCTAAATCTTCGTCTGATCCCGTCTGGATCCCACACTCCCCAGCCCACTCACCTTTGCAGATGAGGCCCTCTTTGGTGATGGCCTGCTTGCATATATCGCAGCTCTTGGCTTTCTTGAAGGGTTTTAACTTGAACGAGTGTGTGTGGACGCCCTCCAGTTCGTCGGGCTGAAAGAAAAAAATGAGAGGAAGCGCAGAGTTAAAGCAAAACAGTAGCGTACTGCCAAGAGAAACAGCTAGCAGTTCAAATACAGCTTCTTATACGATTTTTGATTCAGGACATAGACAGGGCTTGGTTACATCTGACCTAGACTCATGTTTTTCTATTGTATTGTCTTTGCTTCAAATCAAATCAGAAATGTGCACTTACCATAATATACTTTAGACTTTTTTTTAAGTCAAAATATGATCATTTACTTATAAGAAATGAATAGGCTGACTTTGGTTTTGATGAAGAAGCCACAAAGTCACTAGCATCTAGCCTTTAGCTCATTTAGCCTAATACTTAACATAGACTAAACATAGAAAATACTATGAGACGTGCTAATGTCCATTACCCACTCACAAAGACAACACAAAACTAGCTGTAGGATATATATATATTAAAAAAAAAATCTTATAACCATGTTGATTATTGCTATACTGATATTTCTGATGCATCAAAATTGCATCAAAAGGCTAAAACAAGGCCAAAGTAGGATTAAAATGAGTGAAATTATGACAATAAATACATGTATTTAGTCACAACACATTTACATTCAAGGCTAATCTAGTCCGTCAGCCCATGGTGTTAATGTGATGTGGATATTGGGGTTTTTTTTGCTGAATTTTGCAATACATTGTTTAGCCCTACTTTCCATTTGTAACAGTGGGATCTTAAACAATAGCCCGCTTTTAAGGTCACATTAATACATCTTTTTTGACAAAATGAAGGCAGCAGAGTTGAATGTTTTTGCTTTGATGCTCCTAATTAAAATGGCTAATTAATGAGGTAAAAGAGAGAGACGATAGTGCTTCAAGCAGACCAAATTATCCAGGAATAATATTAATCTTTCCACTATAACTCATTGAAATGGTTGGAATAAGGAGATGAGAGCACAGCCTTAGGAAATATAGATTTAGAAAAGAAACTTCACATAAATGGCGTGTATATATAAAAGAGGATGGTTTCAACAGCCCAAAGCAAACAAACAAAGTGTAGTTTATATAAGGTTTGCTTATATATCTTTTTTCTATACTCAAAGGATGTGAAAAAGTCTGGAATATCACCACAAACTAAAATAGTGCTAAAAAATAGTGCAAAATTTCATGTCAAAATTCACTGATAGTATCAAGGCTGGTGGGGTTCATCAAGGTGAAGCGTTTTCAGCTTCTGAGAATGTCACCTCAGCATACAAGCTTACTTAAAAATAATACAACTACATTATTGACCGGGAATATCATAGTAGAAAGCTCAGAAAACTCGACAAATCATATGAATCATTTTATTGTGTGCACATGTGAAAGTGGGTCACAAGGTGCTAACAGTGCATGCAGCTAAAGCTAACATACTAAGATGCAATAACAAAGCAATTTCTTCTCCTTATTTCATCTTTGTTGGCCAATGTTGTCCCACCCTGTCTCAACTGAACAAGCTCCAATGGGTGAGTCACTGTGCTAACGCTAAAGCTAATGTCATTTCCTCTGTGTATTTGTGCAGCTGGGCTAATCCAAGGGTCGGACTGGACTGGACAAATCCTATACTGCTCTTTGCTGAAGGGAATCCCAACGCAGTCCCAATTTTATCAGACTGATGCTCATGAAAATAATATACTCTACATGATATCAGATTATGTCTCCCCATTACCGCCATACAAATATTTTTGCAAAGCGATATATTTTGTCAGGATTATCTAAAGGAGTATCTGTTACGGGTGTGTGGAGTGTTACTAGAGAATGAAAGTAAGACTGATGTACTGTAAACAATGCTAAAAATTGCTACTTTGGGCTTGGGGTGGATACACAATGGGCTGGCAGTGACAGATAATTCACTATTAGGGATGCACAGATGTGAAAATTATGTTATGAACGAAATCGTAACAGCCATTGTTCTTCTAGTAATACCTTACCTCCCTTACATAGATGTATCTACAACTTAAAATTTTTTAGCTTTTTCCTTGCAACTTCTATATCTAACATGATAACAGCTAACAGCTATGATACTACTCTCCAGGTGTGTTGCGTCCCACTGAAAGCTACCCTCTCAGTTCATTTTCTTATCTCTGTCCGAAGCCCCACATTTGTGCCGCAGTCTATTTGGCTCAGAGCTCGTCGAAACAAAGTGTATTTCTCAGCGATTTCTCAGGCCTATCTCTCCAAATCTTAATGGCTTTTGTCACACTCGGAGCGGCCATGAGCTCCGGCAGGAATGATGGCTGACCTTGGTGGCACGGACCCGGGTCGCTTTTGGAAAACACTCCGGGCCGGTACGTGGGACGGGAATGCTCATCATTTATAATATGTCCATGATGTGAAATTACATTTAACATTGTCTGAGGTTGAGTCACAGACATGGTGCTAGTACTTTTCCAGTTGGACTACATGTTTGGAGGATTGTGTGTTATAAGATAGATATCATAGGAAAATGTGAAAACCTAAAACAGAGTAATGAATAGCAGACTGGAGAATAACAATCAATAAAATGGAGGGAATAACTAAACTAAAACAGAAACAAAACTAGCTCTCCGTGTACCTAACTCAAGATTTGCAGATGTACAATTGAAAACCACTAGAAACAGCCGGCATACCACTGATTTAGGCTGTACCCCACCTTAGACTAAAGATAGCTTGGACAATGACTGAACCTCACCTTGACAGAGTAATAAGTGGAATGAACAGATACATGCAGAGAAGCGACGAAATAATAATAATTTCAAGTTCGATATTCTTTGTTTATTTTATACTCTATCAAACTTACAAAACTCCTTACTATGTTCTCTCTATGCAACCATGACTTTTTGCAGTCAAATACAAGCTTGCATGTAAAAATCTAGCCTCCAGTAGCCCTCATGACTAAATAGTGCTGTGGACAGACATCTGCTCCTTTGATGAGTCTTGCGTTATAAATAGTGTCTGAAGCACCTCTGTGCCACTCTGCAGCCCCCATGTTAAAGACAGGCCTTGGCACGGGCTCGGCCAATTGCGCTCCGCCGGCTGTGTCCCCGGGCAGGCGCCATGGTTACCTGGCTGCCACGGCAACAGGGGTCAAGCTGCCCCATCGTCCTACCGTGATGGATTAGCGAGGATTCAAAAAAAGAGCTAAAAAACATACAAATCGTAGTTGGATTGCAGCCAAGGAACATCTGGGGAAAAAGGGCCTCAACAGCTTAAGCCAAATCAGTGGAATAACAAAGAGACGTCTTTCAGAGCAAATGAGTCGTGCTCTGATGTTAGGATGGAAGGAAAAGCTCGCAATTGCAATAATCAAAGAGCTAATGTTTAATCTTAGAGGAATCCTGTCAGCTGGAGGAAAACAAGACGCTTCAAAAAGGAACAAGGGGCAGACCAGTCATTAAACTAATGCGAGCTCATACTGGTTCTAATGACTTGTAATAATGTAATTCTGAAGAGATTACGGTGCACATGTCATGGAGATGGAAACTTGGCCACTACAACTGGGTAAACCTGTCAAGAAGATTGTCCTTAACTACTGCTGGATTTACATTCCTAGTGATCACATATTAGAAGGTTCTTTAAGGTCAAGATTCCGAATGAGGACCACTGTTGACTTTTTAAAGAGCAATTTGGGATGTGACTCGTAAGACTTGATTTTGAAGACAGTGGAGTTGCATTGTGGGATATGATCAAATACATACAAACAGAAATATCCTTAAAAAGGTGACTACCGTCTCATTGTTGCAATAGTATGTAGTGGTAATAAGTAGTAGTACAATCAGAGATTAAATTTGCATCACACAAACCACAGTGGAGAAGCAAACTTTGAATTTAGCTTTAGTAATAGTTTGTGTTTCTCAAGCCATTTGATGTACTAACAGGAATCTTTAGTTAATTGGGGAATCTTGAACTAAGCAACTGCTGATCAGTTGTCTTCAGTCCTGCAACACGGTGGCACCATGATAGAGGTTCCAACATCAACATTTCCAATACACTTACAACTGTAGGGGTGATGGAGTGCAATTGCTCACGTAACTTAAACTAAAGGGTGGTAAGGATTCCTCTGCTGAGCTGTAGAGTGTAAAGAAGCTGTGTCCTGGTGTCGTGAAAGAGGAAGTCTCCCGGGACTGTGCAGAAAGGGGGAAAATGGACAGATGCAGAAAGCGTCGAAGAGGGGGGAGAAAATGGATGGTACAGACAGCGGCCACACTAAATCAAGCCTGGCTGCTCCTCTCCCCCAGTTGCACTTAGCTAATGAAAAGCATCTACCTCAAGTGCGACCCCACTTAGCGGCCGCATGCACGGGAGAGAAAGAGAGAACAGAACAGGGGGGCGTTCAAAGGCACCGGTCTGTCCTTCTGCAGCGGGACAGAGCAAAGCGAGATGAGAGAAATAATGTGGTTTTATGGCTGTGACGAGCTCCAGAATACGTTATTATGTTGGACAAGACAAACATCAAGAGCTGGTCATAGTAAAAAAAAAAATAGAGTTGCATGGCATTTCTGTTAAAGGCAATTGTAGGTCAAAGTATTCAATGCATTTTTAGAAGAATTAACAAAGTACAAATTTTGATTTCGAGGTAAGGTTACAAGCGTCAAATTATCAACTCTTGTCAGGCAAACTCTAAAAAGTGGTTTAGGCACTCATTCCACCGGAAAAGCTTGATGAAGTGTCTGGGGAGGGGGAAGTCTAGGCATCTCTGTTTACTCATCAAAACACACCGAGGAGATTGGAGATTGGTGCCCTGACTGCTCCTGGCATTGAAGAATGCCTTAACCCTTAACCTTATTATGCCAAATAATCACATTCAGTTATTCATAGTCTTTCTCATTAGGGTTTGAATAATCCTGAAGCCTATGCCAGGGGGGTGGGGGGCACACTGTAGACATTGGCAAGTTAGCCACAGACCCATACACATTCAAAGACAACCATTGACTATCACATTAATCCACTATGGGCAATTTAGAAGTCCAGCAGAACCACATCCAAAGCTTAAAACATCATATTTGCCCAAGCCTTTTAGCCCCTCATTAAACCATCTCAGAGCTAAACACTGTCAGTTTCACGGGCATCCAAATGTAGCCTATGACCACTCTGTCAGGAGTGGGACGCCCCAATAAAAGCCTCTATGTTTAGAGCCTGACGTGGTGTTTATGCCAGGTGTGCTCTGAGCTGCCACATCTGGGAAAGCTGCCCAAAATCGTACATGTGGTTGTGTTTACATCAGAGGAACCGATTTAGCATGGAATAGAATCATAGCACACTACTACTTCTACTCATTCACTCCACAGCTGCCCTGTGGAAGATTTACATGGTTGTAGCAGGTAAACCAACCACCTCTCCAATTAGCACCATTTCAATCGCACTACAATACATTCATACATCAGTGTCTCACACACATTGGAGGCAATGGGGGTGGAGCGATACAATGACCGTATGAACTGGGGGGAACGGAGATTGAACAACAAAATTTGAAATAGTTAACTTTACTTTAAAAACGTCAAGGCTTGTTTGGCTTAGGACCCTGCCTAAAGCCCATAGCTGCTGGCATAGGCTTCAGTCCACGACACACAATAGGACAAAGAGGAAGATGAAAAAAAATACTACCTAATTTGAAGTATTAAGTGAAGTTAACTGTAGCTACCTGTAAATATCCTTCCTTCAAACACAAACAAAAAAGCAACATTATGTATTGGCAGTACAAAAAAAATCCCTTTACTTGAGTACAGTTTGAAAAACCCAAATCAATAGCTGAGAAGAATGTTGGAAAGTAAAAAAAAAAAAAAACCCAGACAGAGCGCCATGATTCGGTGAGTGTGAGGTGCGGGCCCCACAACATGAGCTACCCCCCAAAGATGAAAAAGCATGGGCCACACCTGCTTTCAATTTGGGTCAGAAACAATGGAAGGCTTTGTATGGGACGCGGTGGAGACGAGAGGCTCGGGAGAAGCCAGATCGTTTGTGTGTAGGACTGTGGAAAACAAGCTATTGTGTACCTTACATTTAAACATATATCATTTTGGAACATTCAAATGTCAAATGGGGTAATTTACAAGCTTATTCTGGTAGTTTGATTCAAAATGTTTTATTTTGAACTACAGCATTTACCAAGTTTTTATATTGCATGTCATTGTCAATGGTGTACCTCACATAAGGCCCATATTAGTTGGAACAGGCTCCGGACCCCTGCGAAACCTAACATAGACACATACAGGTGGCTGGAATAAATCCTTACTACTTTGGGCCTGTACATGGTAGATAAAGACCAGTGCATTGCAGGGCTGACACATTTAGACCTGCACTGACAAACAACTATTACTTCTCTCACCTTCATTCAGGTGCAATTTAGATGATTAATTCTATATTATAAAATTGTGCCATTCTCTTCCAATTAATCCAGTTTTTTCCTATATTCTTGACACCTGTGTCTTTTGTTTCATGTCTGTCCTCATTTTCAGAGGCATCTTTGATTTGCCAACTATGATGAAGAGCACTTTTTCGACTTTAACTCCCCTCACTTTAACTGCACAATAATTAAGAAGAAAACCAACACATCAGAATTTAACACCAGATGTTTCAGCTTGCAAAATTTTCAAAACCTCCACTGTAACCTGAGCTTATTCCAGCACATCTGTGAATATTATGTAGTTACATTGTTTATGGTTAAATATAGCTCCCCGGTCTATTGTTTTCCACTGTAGACGTCCTCCTTGTTCCTATCAATCTTTGTGGGCTTCACCTCTATGTAAACTCCACTGGGTATTCACTCACAGATGGCATTTCAAACAGCTCAAACCAGTCAGGACTACAAAAGATGGCTCTGCAGCATGCTGTGGGCTTGTCCTCAGCCAAACCGTCAGACTTTATAGAAGTTCTGAAAACTATTTACAGGATCTCAATATGTCTGCATTTGCAAATGTTATGATAATGAATTGTCAGTCCTAATCATAAACAATATATTCAGTACAACAAAATATACCAATTGTCTTTGCCAAGTTCATATAGTTAGATGATAATATAAGCCCAGTCCAACAGATAAGCTACTGTAAATCAATCAACAAAGACCCAAAGTGTGTTTTTTTCCCCTGAACAAATTCTGAACTTTTTAGTCAGTTAGTCGAAGGGCTAACACTATATTCACACTGACAGACAATCATCCATTCAAATGAGCTGTTTTTGTTTTACATCTTCAAATACCAACCCCCTTATACCAACCCCCTTACAAAAACCCCTTTTACCAACCCCCTTATACCAACCCCCCTTATACCAACCCCCTTATACCATAGTTTATGTGAGATATTCACCTACAATTTTATTATTTTTGTTAACTTATTTTTTGTCCACAATCCACATCACAGACTATTATTAGCCGAGTTCATTAGCATCTGACTAATGATCATAAGTGCTTTAGACTTGATGATCACAGCGCATTGATTTGCACGTCTCTGCTCCGACACCTGATATCGATCATATTGTACACAAATAGACACAGCCGCACTAGTTTGTACATACATCAAACATCATCGGTAACCATAGACACTACTGCTAGGAGGGATCTACTACAATCTGGCAACCCGCCTAGTTCTCTGCCCACTGGGATCGGCTGCATTCGCCCCCATAAATAAAACATCATATCTGCTCTTGTACACCGATCTATATACTCCCAAGTCACATAAAGGGAACCAAGATGTATTAATATTAAATTTGTAATCCGCCGGTGAAGCGCTGTACCGTGATTAAGGAAGAGACGCCGGTGCTGCCAATCACTGATGTGCTCATAATCACAGACAAGTAGGCCCCATGGGTGTCATAACTAGAATAATGACTATATCCTTCCAAGAGTGCTTTGTATTCAACGCTGGTAAATCTACACAGCCACAAATACTTGTCAATACTGGTCGCTTGTTTGTTTGGTAGTTTTTCCTTTATGTGCGTCATGAATTATTAAGGTGTCAGTCGGTTACATAATGCCCGAGTTATCCAATCAGAAGTGAGAACTTGGTAAATAGATTGTGTTTGCATAGATCAACGATGAACAGAAGAGCTTAATGACTCATATGCTTTTCACTGTAGGCCCAACATCGGTATACGTTCACTTGTTTTGGTATGCTATTTGAAAATATCTTACAACATAAACCTGCCAATCTGGGTATCATGATTTTTTTAGCCATGGTCCAAATTGTGTACGCTCGTTGACGAGATGAGAGTATCTCCATAACCGCAGCCCTCCAGTCTCCTACTTTGACATATTGTGACCTTTTTCAATTTGTAAAGTGTCAAATGCACCAAATAACTGAAATATTGTTCCAATTGTTTTATTATTTTTTGCAAAACACAAGCTAACCTTTACATCACATAATGTGCTGATACCTTTTCTTATCCTCCATCATTCCTCCAACTGCTCCTTGCACACAAGTGCCCACAAAATCCGTGTTTGTGTCGTTTATTGTAGCTCACAAATGATTGGGTAATAATCCTACATTATCAGCCTAATTAGAATTAATAGAAAACACCTGAGCAGCAGAGTCATATGTGTAGATGATGAGGCTTCTAGATAAACACAAAGCTACAACTGTCAAACATACAGTACGCTGGTTCACATCATTTTTACTGGTGTTTAAAATTAGTGCATTCAAACTGTACCAACACATTTAAATGCAAAAACAATTCTGAATTCAAATTGAAAATGAATTGAAAAATTGCTAACGTTAACTTATACAACTAGATATGCACATCGGTATAGGATCAACATCAGTATCGACCAATATTGATGGTTGACTGGTAACGGTATCCGATAGGGAAAAAAAGCCTCACTTTATAAATTTTACTACATTATGTCACTGTTATTTTCAAGCAGTTATTTATGATTTCTTAAGTATAATGTCCTTCGATCGAAAACATAGAAGACAAATATTAGAATGTATATCAGCCAAACAAATAAAGTCCTATATAGCGTCTCTCTTTGAAGTATAGGCAGGTGATTCAGACACATGCTATGACATGCAGACCATTCTAAAACACATACAGATCTTCCATTTTGCGGTCATTTATCTTAGTTCACTTGTGCCTCATCCATCCTAGTGCATCTCTATAGTGACAGTAGTTGGGCATGGCTCCAGACTGGGCCCTGATAAGTGGGCCGGAGTGGTGCGTGGTGCACTGGGGGGAACGCGCTGAAGCTAGGTCGCCCGAGCCGGCCCGGGGGGAGAGGTCCAGTCACATTGGATATAAATCACCTGGCCGCGGATACACAGAGCATTGTTTTAGCCGGAGCGATGGACACGGTCTCCAAGGAACGAACAGGACGCAAAGATCTGAGAGTAAACGGCATGCACGCAGATAGACACGCAGTACAGTGGGTCATTGGCTGGAAAATGGAAGGCCAACCTGTGTGGTAACCCAACAGGACATGAGGTCTACAGGGACTGGGGGACTAAAACTAGGGCTCAGTGGAGTTTCATGTTGTTTGAAGGTAAGGCTGAACATCAAAATACAATTAATAGAAAGGCAAAAAATAAGGACTACTGTACTTCCTTATATACCAGTAGTTCAAACTAATGTATCCCCAGCACTGATAGAGCTATGGTTAATAAATACAGGAATTACGACAAAACAAACAACAATACACATCAGTCAGTATTGCCTTGACTTGGTTGTTGTCTTTTACTGAGTGCTGCAGAACACCTCTCAGACCCTGATCACAATCATTTGTGCCATAGTTGCCCAATATACCACATTGCAGGTGTATTGGTGCATTTCGCTAAAAAACAGACACATATTCTAAACAGACATATATTTAACTTGCTTGTTCCAGCTTCCAGGGCACAAGTATCTCTTGAGCACAAATGCCAGTTGAGACAGACAGCTATTCATGGCTCACATTCTCTTCAATTCACAAAGTAATGCATGTCTTCTCTGGGAAAAGCCACCCACAGGCATGACCACAATGTAATTGTGGTGAGGTAAGAGTGCTAACCAATCCATTTATCTACAACCCTGTGTCAATCTATATCAACAGCTGAGCATAATCAAAAATCTGACAAGCGAATTCATATACGTTTGCATATAAAAAAGTGTTATCAGGCATGAAGCTATAAGCCCCAATGACACAAGATAACCAGTATATGAATAATATTCTGTAATTAGTTAATACATAAACCAATATGTTACCCTGCATATGTTTATTTCTAACATGATAGATACATTTGTAACTGAGAACTCAAATCATTCCCATAGTCACATGTTTATTATTATTGCCTGTCAGAAATCCTCTAATATAAAGGTTGGGGTAATATAATGAAATGGACTGTGGGAGTGTAGAAATGACTCAGTGCAGAGGTCATGACCTGAAAATGACAGCAGCTGATGAGGCCACAGGAGAGTACTTGACCCGCATTATTAGGCAGCACTTCACAGATAGATGATTAATTACATTCTTCTGTCAAAACTGCATATTTCCTTTTACATTTTATTTGGAAGTTCACTTTTTAATACAGTGGAAGTACACGAGTACACATTCTGAATAGCCTGCTTCTTCATTACTTGAGAATCCCTTCACTCAACACAAGCTAATCACTGGCAGGGCTGGCTGACCCACTCTTATCAGCGTAGTGAAATGTCATTCTTGATTCATGCCTGCATACATATCACATACATGTACAGAGGTGACACACAAAGAAGGCATGGTGGCTGGCAGCGCTCCAATCAAAGCTGGATTGATTTTCAGAGCTCCCGCAGGATTTGGTGCAGTCAATAACAAACTCTGTAAGACAACTGTAGACATGATGGATCTTGCATACATCTTGGACTACAGTGTTGCTATGCATACTAATGCTATACCATACTGATGATATGAAAAAATAAACAAATAAGTAATAATGATCATTTAACTGAATGCTATTCAGTGTAATTAGGAGATTTAAGTAATATCATTTTGAAGAACATTTAGAATATGCCAGATATGACTACAGATATGATGTGTGCCAGCTAATCAAAATCAAAATATTTCCGTGCAAGAAACAATGTAAGCAATAAATGTGCATCAGTTGTGGTAATGTTACACTGGTTATTTTAAACAATGTATTTCATACCTATGTTGTACAGGCTTCCTTCCTACCTGACCAGATCATACAAAAAGCTTTAGTTTGACGATCATTGCACACTTCTGCCAACAATATTTCAGTTAAACAACCTAATCCAGCTGATATAGTTTTGTATTTGTAAATCAGCAACTAATACACCTTAGTTGTGTTTTTGGTCTGATCTGTTCCATCATTTGATATACAAGCGATAGTCCAATTGTACTTTAGCCCTATTGGATTAGAGAAGCATGCTCAAGTGTTTCTAATGACTTGTAAACATCATCCAGAAATGTCTAACACTTTCTTGACATCATCTGCAAATGTTCCTTCAACCAGGGCTAATCAAACGAATGTTGTATTTCACTTCCCAATGTGTTCTGGAGCAAGTCATGATGAATTTCACCTTTTACATATCTTGAAAATATCCCATAACTAGAGCATTCAGAGAAAAGAAGTAGACACTGGCAGTAATAAAATAGGTTTAGCAGCAAAGATTATTAATAAAAAAAACATCATGTTAATTCAATAACTGACCATTTATTTTTTGAGAATGTAAATATTGATGATACTAGAAAACATCTAAAAATACAAGCAAATTCGATCTAGTACGTACAAGAGTAAAGTCAAGTATATCCTGTGTTTACAAATTCACGTCAGCAGCTCTTCCATAGAAATAGCGTGTTTGTGGCTAGCCTGCTTAGCATACTGTAAAGGAGTAATGAGCTCACACAAGTATTTGGCCGGCGCTGTTAGCAACTACTCTGCATTTGTGGCTGTTTCTGTCAGCACGTCAAATTGAATATTCTTTCTCGGTGCGTGGGCTTGATAAATTATTAATGCCGTGTATTTGAGGAGCTTTCTCAGAACCTTGCTTCTTGCACAGGGGCTAGCTTGTAACTCCTCCACCTTCTGCTGATGTCACACCTTACAAAACAGAGGAAGCATCTGGATGGCTGGGTGACTTAGTTTGCATGGGGAGACTAGCCTCTACCACGGCCTGGTTCCCCCCTTTGCATCCAAATGGCACTCGGCGCCTCTGCAAGCTGCTCAAAAGTAGGGCAGATGCCTCATTTAACACTGGGGTGTAATGATTACACACAGTGCATACGTTGTGCAGCAGGAAATCATTGCATGCACCTTTTTCTAGTGAAGATGTTGACAATCCCTGTGAGTCAATTTTGCACTCAGGTAAGCACTGAATGGCATTATGCAGCTGTAAACATTTATATCTTCATTTTGCATTTGGTTAGAGATGAGATGTACATTAAACAGCAGGAACAGGTGGAGTTCAACAAATCTATAGCTAGCATTACTAGTCTAAATCTAGTAATCTAGGCATTTTAATTGGCTATATGGTGAAAATAACTAGGGCTTTAAATTGCATCTTCAGGAGGATATGTCCAAGGCTGCAGTGAGTGGGTGTGAAGGACTTTACTTTATCCCTCTCCTCCGACTCTTGATGCTGCGTGGAAAGCCCCCGGTTCCTGACACACTCAGTCAGTCCCAGATAGAGGGAGAAGCGAGCAGCAGCAGATTAAATTATACAGGAGAAACCAGAAATAGCTCTAGTGCCGAGGCCGCGTGGACTTGAAGACGCAAAGAACACACCGATGCCAGTCGCAACAGAGAAGTCAAGTGCATTAGCCCCGGCCTGATCACGGAACACAAAGACCGGAGATTTGCCTTGGGTGTTCTCACATTAATTCACAATCAAAACAATAAATGAGGTCCACAGCAAACAAAAGATTCAAGATGTGTTGTAAATATTCCCAAACTTTTAATCAGGACAGACCATGAACCTATTTGCATTTGACTTATGGACATTAACTCCCACTTGACAACACCACACAAGGTCATCCAAATGAAAATCCATTGATAAAGGTATCACTGAGTAGATCTAGCTAGCTTGCACATTCTTTCAATCTCCACGACACACCTTTTCACTAGCATGCATCCACGATTTTGAGGTCCAGTGTCCAAAAAATGCGTGGCAGATCTAAGCCTTTCCCGCCATTAAGAATCTACCTAGGATACGATTTTTACAGCCTGTTTCAAATTCATGACTAATTTTGGAATGTCTTACCTAAAACATACAGGCAAAATGGATCTAATGACTGACCTTTCGTTGCAATACATGCTTTTCTTTTGCATGTCTATCAAACTTAATATAGTAAAATTCACATCTTTGTCTCCAATCCAATGGTCTTTCTGGCCATATTTGCAAATTCATGTCCGTTTGCATCTGTAATTCTAGCTTTTATACACAAAACATGCAACAAAGGCCTGACCTAGAATCTGGCCTTCTGCCCTAAATGCTTCCCTTGCTCAAACTTGCAAAAATCTGAAGAACATTTTACTGCACACCTTTGGCCCATGTCAATGTTTTGTGTTCCCTTACCCAAAACATGCAAGAGAGGCAGACCCACGTCCTGGCCCTCCCTGCCAGAGCGGAGGGCAACGACAGGGAGACGGAGGGCATCCTGACAAAAAGGCTCACTGTAGAAATCCAACGTAATCCCACAAAAAATGTATTCTTCTACGGAAAGTTTGGCGGCCTAGATCCATGTTGGTACTGGGGATATTGCTGGGTTGCTCTTCTGTGTTTTCCTCTCTCTGATGGCCTTAGTCAGTCTGCCTCACCGGAGAGCCCTCCCTCCTCCTTGCTCACTGCTTAGTCTCTAGCTCTCAGTTGTAGGCTCCCTCACTTGGCTGTCCCTCTTGAAGTGTAGTAACTTTATTCCACCATGAAAAAAAAATTGGGGGGAGGTGAGCCTTTTATTTTCTCCCTCCGAAAAAGTCTCCTTCCCTCAAATGATCCTTGTTAGCCCCTCCTTAGCCTATACTTACATACACATGGCCTATTCACTGACCACTCTATTGGCCTATTCACTGACCACTCTCCTCCCCCTTTTGGCTTTCCTCCGCGATGCATACCTCACCTCTCTGTCTCTTCACCTCACCTTCTTGCAAGCATGCTAGTTCATGTCTGCGATAATGTCACTTCAATTTTTCATCGCAAGGCCGTTGCTGGCAAGCTTTGAATCAGGCAAGCTCATAACTAAGAGAAACTCTCAGGTACTTGCTCAAGGGGCTGTGCTAAGGGGCTGTGCTAAAGAACGTTCAGTCGGTATGGCAGAGTTGAATTGAAGGTTTTCTGTCAATCTTTGGTGTGACTTATCTAGCTAGCTAAAGTTATGTTTATGTCATTGTGGTACTGACTCTGATTTCCGTGGGGTACAAAAGGCAACATATACCCCTAAAACAACAGGCAATAATATCAAACATGTGCCAATGACGTAAACAAGCTTCATAACAATGACACTATGCTCCCATGAGAAAATAAATGACATAATTGAAGAGATATGTTGCGTATTGTTACTGATACACACCCTGAGACATCTTCTTGTTCTGGTGCTGCCTTAACAAATTGCCTGCCTCATCATAACATGCATTAATTTAGTATCTGGATTGGCCATAGGACATAATTCTCTCCATTTATCCTAACTTTTGACGGACCAAAAAGCAAAAACAATCTTTGCACTATAAACGAGGTATTGTACTTGATTTCTGGTAGTAAAAAGAGACCAGAGCACCTGGAGAAACCCTGGACATTCACAGGACTAACATACAAAACTTCACTGTCAAAGAGGAACCTGACCTAGAGTTGAATTACCACTAGTGTACGGAACATGGTTCACATGGATTCTTGCTGCATACAATTCTTCAACAGTCAAGTAGAATAATGTAGTTATGAGTCAATATGCCTCAATGTGCACTAGAATCTAACATGATGGTGCTGTGTAAAAAGAAGAGAAGATTATTCATATGCAAATACCAATGCTACCAAAACTAAAGCAGTTACTGAAGCTGAAAATTAGTTGATACAGATCACCGGCAGATTAATCAATACAGAATAAAAGATTACTTCACTATCAGCATTATGGGTATCCTCAGTTTTACTTGAATAAGACTTGAATATTGTAAAAAGACAATTCCTTCACCTGTATCACCAATCATAGCACTTTTGAGTGATTACCACATGCATGTCAACAATACTATGAGGTAGCACCCTGAATTCACATTATATCAGCCATGCGGGCACATTACATCACTCCACAGTCAGATCTATAAAGGGCTAAGAGCCAATTCATTTTGAGAAAATACCCTCTATTGATCCCTACTGCTCTCCATCACTTCCACAGTAACAGTTACCCCAATCCATAGGCTAAGCTGACACATAATCTCTCCGTGTTTACGTGTGTGCCTTCCTGTCTATTAACATAATGTCACAAAATAATCCCAGTGTGGTCTCGTGGAGCAAATGCTGCAGGTTATACTGCACTAGTGGTGTTAAATAGAAGTTAACGTATAAGACATTGTCCAATTTCTTGTGGTCTAAACTGCGTTGCTAGCAGCCTCTAGTGGCCTTCCAAATGCCTTTTCAGACTAGGAATAAATCTTACTTATATACATTTTAAAATACTTAGGGTATTTTTTTTCTTACTAAACATATCCATTCACGCTTACTACCTGTAAAAAGCATCGATTTAGGGGCTGCTATTGGGAGTGGTGCATTTTCTCAGTACAAGATTTTTGAACAGTGAGGTCAGGTTTGTAATTCCCTTATTCCCAATGCAACATGCCAGAGAGCACTACAACGCACAGGCAAGAGTGCAGGCACATGGATCACTTTGTTTCCAAAAGAATCGGGGCTGAAATGGGATGTAGGCCATCATGAGAAAGTTATACTCTGACATTAAAAGGCCAGGCTAATGAAGTTAGCAGGCCTCCTTGACATCAGCATGTCAAGGATAAAAGTTAGTGATAGAAATGGTAACTAATTGCTCGAGCTTTACGTGCAAAGAATGATGTCATGTCATTTGAGGCCTGACACAATAAAAAAAAAAATATGTAAAAATTTTTCTCTTCCTTATTAGGCCCCTTTTCATGATGTTGTCAATTGTTAATTTTCCATCTGAATTCTATTTCAGCAACCATGCCCAGGACACCCAGACAATGGCTAGTTTGTTGTTGCAAGGATAACTGAGAATACATTGACTGACCATTCACCTACAGTATATACCGTACATAGCTTAGGATGAACAAAAATCACTCTCCTTCCGATATAGAGTTTCAAACCCACTTTAAAAGCAACATAAAACTAATGCATTGTCATAACTTAACATAACATTTAAAAGTTCTGTTTTATCACTAGCCCCACCAAAGCAAACACTCTATGTGCTGTGTAACTATTTTTCTTGTACTGTCCTAGATTTACAGCTTGCCAAATGAATGGAGCAGCAGTTGAAGTCTTCCACATCACTTATGCAGGCTCCACTCTTCACATCACATTAAAGCTTTAATGCTAAAGAAACAAAGCATCCATCACACTGATCGCTGGTCCGGAATACAGTGGAGCCATTCAGGGCTCACACTACGAATCTCCCGGTCTGTGCTATCAAAGGTAAGAACAGGCAAGCGGTGTGTGATAAATACAAAATGCTATGGACAAGGTGTTCTTGCATATGCTGCAACACAGACGGCAGAGAATGAGGACGGGGCTTTTGAGTGGACAGATTTCCCATCACGCTTCTTCTCTTTTGGCTGTCTGTGGTCCAAGCCTGTTGTTAATTTACTGCCCGGGGGGACATTAGTTAAATGAATAGGGCGGCACGTAAACACCGGGAGAAGAGAGAGCAAGGAAGTGGTGATTATAGCCACAATGGGAAAGGACAAGGGACGGTGGGGACAAAAGATTGAATTAAATGATACAAAACTCAAAGACAAGAGGAACGGAGAGTGTTAACCTTCCGTAACCATAGTAACAAGGAAAAAAACCTCTACGCGTTATACATTCAAAACAACAGCACACAGGCCAGTATCCGGTAGTAACGCGGCCCCGGCGGTGTGATGGGAAACCGTGTGAGCCACGTTGCCATGGAAACTGAACACCTCGCAGCCGCACGGTCTTCTCTCAGAGGGGAATAGACTCGAAGCCGTTTAACTCTCCACTTTCACCTCCGCGGCAGAGTCACGTGACCGGCGGCTTTTAGTGGCGCAGCTGGGGGATTTTCAATGGACGCCTTGTATGCTGCAAAAAAGTGCTAACATTTTCCATGGTAGTGCATATTTGGACTATTGTAGCAATCTTACCACCCCAGCAAGGGTGAAGAGACAGGTCTCTTCCAACATGCTAAGGATGGTATTGTATGTAGCACTTGTTGAAAAGAGAGTTGGAAGCATATGTCAATAGTAAGGGAATGTTAAATGATCACCTGAAGCTAATTTACAACAATCTGAATGTGGTGAAAGCAGCTTGACTGTAGCATGCAGATTTGCAGCTAAAATGTTATGCGCCAAGCAAACACAAGTTTAAACCTATGGCATTATATATTTCATTGATAGATTATACAGTGACAGTTGTAAGAGGCCACTGAAATAATATCTTTATGAGAAAGCTGAGAGGGGACAAAGGGCCCTAGTTTACTTTAAACCAATGACTTCAGATGTTTAACAATTATTTAGTGAATTCAAAAAACAAGATACAATGAGCTCATTTACAACTGAAGTAGGCCCTCTGACTGATTCTGTATTGCATTGTAAATGTATTTGCCAGTCCATAAAATGAAGACCACTATACAAAGATGTACTGCAATTCACTACAGTGTAATATGTAACAGGTATGCTCTATGTTGACACTATAGTACCCCAGTACAGTATGCCTATAGTAACATAGGTGCAGAATCATTTGAGACTGAAAAACATTCTTCTAAAGATATTGCAAAGCTTTGCCAAGGCAGATATGAAAAAGTATGCAAAACCTTCAAGCAGTATATAAACGACGCACATTCTGCAATAAATGGATGAAAAAGCCAAATGCTGACTAGCCAGTTATAACTGAATGAACATTATGGTTGGAGGTACATTGTGTAAGGTTGCGGAAGTATATGATGTGCAAAGGCATTAGCAGACTCCCATCCAGTTGACCACGTACGAGGGAGAGGGAGTGCGACACGGGGAGTGTGGTGGGATTGAGCGGGTGTAGAGATAAGGAGCTGCGGCAATGGAGCGGGGGGGGGCTGGAGCTGCTGGGAGGAGGGTGTCGGGGTTTGAGGAGACGGGCGGCTGCTGCACTGCATGCTACGGCGTCGCCACCAATGGGGTAAAAATAACATAATCACTAGGCTTTTTAAAAATCAAACGCTCCATAAACCATACGGAATAGCTTTAACTTGACGTTGAGTGATTACATTCACAAAAACGTCCAAAAAAAAGTCCAAATCAAATGTTTGCAAGGCAATAGTGATGTCAGTTTATGAGAATATTACAATTGAGGGACAAGCTGCTGAGGATATGGTGCATTATGTTAATTCACTTTTAACTGTGAGAAAAAAGGCCTGTTCTGGCTCTGAATGCTTTTGGCGTTTAAAAAATGTCAGTGGAAAAAAATGATTGTCAAAAATGATCCCAGCGATAACCATTCAACTGTAGATCACCTCAGGCTGTGTTACTAGCATTCTTGCATGTGCGCAAGTGTCGTAAGAGGAAATGGTGCCATTTAGACGAACTGAAGTTGATACACATGATTGATTATCTGTTCGGAAGCGGGGAAGCTGAGATTGCGGTCCAGCTTTGGCTAATAACACAAGCACCAGAGTAACAAAGAAAGAGAACATGTAATAAGCTGATACCATTGAATGAACTCTATTTGGCCTTTCGTCTTTCTAAGCATGTGCCATAGGACTTTTGAAATATGGTGCAGAGATGAAAAAGGCATCAGAAAATGAGGGAAATGCAAGGCCTGCAAAGGCAGAAGATAAATGAGGTAAATGGAATGTGCTTCTTGTAGAATGCATAAACCTTCAATAATGCTGCATTACCATTAAGCTCTAGTATAAGCAAGGTGACCCTATGTATCAAATTGACCATGTTGGTAGTGCCAAAGCTGGTCCCCATAAGTTTACAGCACCTTTTATCTAGAGCACCTGTCTGGAGGCAACTTGGAAATGTAACACTGACCTTGAATCAGCACTTAAGATGAACTTAGTAGTGCAAGGCCCATGGTCCGAGATGAAGTAGTTTTCACAGCTACGTCATTGATTTGTTTAGAAGCAGCCTGGCATAAGTTCTGGGCTTCAGGCCCACTGTTATTATTGTTTTCTAAGTTTACAACCTATGTGCAATCATTCAAGACACAGGCAATCTTAAGCGATTTCTAGATCACTCTTACGTATGGTCTTACCTTGTCTTTTTTAGCCCCCCGCAGCGGGAAGAAGCAGGCAAAGAGAAACTTGCCCCAGCTGATGACAGCAGCCAGGCACCAGTTGAGGCGAGCCATGCCTGTGTCTGTCCCGTCTTGTCTGCCAGCGTGTTATCTCACCCTTTCAGCTCCGGGAAAGAATCTCCCCAAAACAGAACAACGTCAAGCAAGAAAGACCCCCGAGAAGAGGTCCTTTTCCTTGAAACCCTTCAAGCAATAAGAGAAAGCCTCAGAAATTTTGGCTACCTGTCTGGTGGTGTGTCTGGTGTGCCAGTTTGAAGGTACTGGCATCCCCTTATAAGACTAGACCTCTTGGGCAGTCTAGAGGGATCTAGTGCACCAGAAGCTTGAGCCCATCTTCCTATCTTTCAATCCATTTGTCTTTTTATCCCTCCACCACAGTCCAGTCTAGATGAGTCAGTCCTCAAAGTGGGATGAGCACCGTCGGCTGCATAATGCGAAGGGTCCTTTGCCGATCGACGACACTGTTACACACTGTCATGCCCACGCTCACTGTCTTTCACACACAATAATGTGCACGTCTTCGATGAAAAGAAACGGTCCTGGTGCGTACATCCACGGGCGAGCTGAGCCCCCACTTGTCACACGGCTCAGGATCCCCGGCGCTCACACTCTCCAGTTGAAGACACTCTCACACATACACACATGCACTGATGCTGCAGCACTTACTAAGCCAGCGCGGGAGGAGGGGAGCAAAAGAGTGAGGAGGGGGGAATGGTAGAATGACTATAGGAACAGAATGCAAAAGACCAAAAAAATCAAAGGGGAGGTCTATTACGAGCAACACCTCAAAAGGTGCTTGTATTGAGGAATAGTGGGTAACGGTGAGGAAAAGTGAGTGTGAATCAAGTCACTTGTGAAAGGTGCTGGAGCAACAGAAAGAGTGAATGAAAAGATGGATGTATGGATGAAGAATGACAAATGCCATGTAGACGCAGAATGGAACTGGTGCTGCAAGCTGTCACGGTGAAAGGCTGATACAAGGCAGGCGCGAGGCAGGAGGAGATGGTTGTGTGGAGAACTGGGTCGAAGGGAGAGAGGAAAGGAGGGAGTGAAGGGAAAGAAGGGTAGAAGAGAGGAGACAATAAGCGGGGTGTTGTATCATTGTGTCTTGGGTGATTATTTCCTGCCTACTCTGGACTGCAGGTGGTGCACAGGCTGGTTTGCCGTGCTGCAGTCTCTCTACGCTTCAGTGGGAGCACATTTTCACTGCAGAATGCTTTTCTCTGCTACACCGGCCCCCTCCTCATTCCACCCCCTTTTTCTCTCTCTTCCCCTTACCACCCCAGCAGCGCATCACTGCTATAGCCACCACTGCCACCACACAATCACAACACATCAAAGCAATGAGCGAGGGAGATAACGTGGAGAGAGAGGACGCTGTTCTGTCAACCAAAGATAGCTTAGCCTGGAGGTAGGGGGTTGGGGGCTGGGAAAGTAGAGGGGGTGTCAGAGCCTGAGACATAATGCAAATTGTTTTGCCATATGGAAAAAGGCTGTGACAATAAAACATGATAAATCTTCCCTTTGCAAAAAGCAAGCTTTCTATGTTCCATTGAGGATGCACTGTACGTCAGTGTAAATAGCCAATGTGTATTTA
The DNA here is from genome assembly GCA_036025475.1 of Philypnodon macrostomus. Taxonomy (NCBI): domain Eukaryota; kingdom Metazoa; phylum Chordata; class Actinopteri; order Gobiiformes; family Eleotridae; genus Philypnodon; species Philypnodon macrostomus. The sequence goes on from JAVQKC010064629.1 coordinate 28,655, forward strand.
CATGTTGATGTGAGAATGCAGACATGCTCATGGATTTGAAAGTAAAGACATCCTAAAGAAATACTACCCTCAAGGTAGCTACAGTAAATGAATAACAGAAATGTGTAAATCTTTGTTGTGATGTGACAGGAATAGATAGATGACAGTGTGTTGGTGTAAGAATTGAATGAATAAAAACTGGATCATAAAATGCTACTCTACAACCACCTGTTATCACAAGAGCTGGGAGAAAGAGGTTAGGTCAAATACAGGAACCAACTAATTAAATCACAGCTATTCACTTCTCATATATTATCAGGTTCAACAGTTTGATTTAGAAAATCACCCATTTGTTGCTTGTTCTAAAGAAGAGCATTTGGGCTTATGCTGTTAAACGTGTCAACTCACTTATATACCGGTATATAATATAACAACAAATACTATAAAACTCTACACTTATTGTCATCGTGTGATTTTTTTTAGAATGTAGAATGTCAGAAATGTATGGTATTAAATGGAATTGATTGGAATTGAAATAGTATACAAATAGTGTACGTTTCCTTAGCAAAGACATTTTTGTAGGGCCATTACTATGTCTAGTAGCATATGATTGAACAATGATATCACGCTCTCACCATTTTGTTGACAAACTGTTCACTTGGCCTTTTTTGGGCCGAGATAAACGAGGGAACTGTTTGTCCGTGACACAGAATGTACACAAGTGCGGTCTGTACATCGCCGTGTGAGACTGGGCATGTGTCCTACTCTCTTGGCAATGCACTGACCTTTCTCATTACGCATAAGCAACTTGCATAATCACTGCTGACTTCTATTGACTGGCCTGTCACACCGCCTATCCGTTTGACTGGAAAGCCTGTGAAAAAGTGCCGGCTGCCAAAAAAACTTCTCCCTCAATGACTTTCTACTGTCATCCGCAGCGGGATCAGAATCCATCAATTTTGCCAAGTGCACAAAAACAGGGACATTACGACGTTAGCTGCAATTTATCCCCCCAGTGCCCCGGGGGGTTTCAAGTTGACATTCGGTATCAATAATCGCTAATGTTGGCAAAATTTCCACCTCGGTCCAAACAGGAGTAGTGGATTGAGCTGAGTGGTAAATAATAATGTGGATTTATTTGGATAAAGATTCACAATAGTCACATCCTGCCTTGAGTCTGAAGTAAGGTTATGTGAATTTTTGATCACAATCAAACAGAAAATGATCTAATTTGAGTCATAATTTGCATTTCATTAGCAAAGACTATACATATTTTATGAAATTTTAGATCACTAGTTCTCAGCTGGTCTAGTTGTGGTACACAGTTTTTTATTTTTTTATTGTGACCCACTTTTTATGGACTCAGCAACAATATTTTGCCTTTATATGAAATGAAAAAAAAAAAAATCAATTCAACCCCAACCCACTTTTAGGGCTCAGGACATCAATCAATGTTTTATAATACCTCGTTACTTCAGCATTCAGTCCTACAAGTAAGGAAGTCATTTATGATAGAAAGGGTTTTTGATGTATGAAATTGATTTCTTATGCTAATCACACATTGCATGGCCATGTACAGTAAATCATTGTATGTATCTATGCGATGGAGCATTTCTATACAGCTAAGGCCAAGTCAAAAAGTGTTAAGGCCAAGTCAAACAGTGTTAAGGCCCAGTCAAACAGTGTTATGGCCCAGTCAAACAGTGTTAAGGCCCAGTCAAACAGTGTTAAGGCCCAGTCAAAAAGTGTTAAGGCCCAGTCAAACAGTGTTAAGGCCCAGTCAAACAGTGTTAAGGCCCAG
>JAVQKC010064648.1:0-13147 GCA_036025475.1 Philypnodon macrostomus
TTTTTCATGGACAGTAACAATATCACAATATGCTCAAGCTTGCTTCTTTGATAAACATCTTCAAACTGCATTCCCACATACATGCACATGCAAACATGTTTTATCTGATGTGATGCAAACAAGCTGCGGAGGAAGTGGCGTGTGCAGAGTTAGGATACACCCAGCCTAAACACATTGTGATCACTGACTGAAGCTTATTGTAGTCCAGGGAGAGACCCGCTCCTTAACTTATCATGAAGAAAGTGGTGATGTCATCAGCCCTTGTACAGCTACACAATATAGCAATCAGCCTGAGGGTTGCCCCAGCAAGTGAGCTAATGCAGGATGCACAGCTCAGACACTGAGGTCATGTTGTCTGTGGGATATCTTTAAACTTAAAGGCCACTAAACATGAAGCTTTTGAAGAATCTACTGAGAAAGTATCACTTCATACAATCCCATTAAACTGATAATGTCCGAGTTTGCACTGTCCTGAGGCACATCTGTCAGTCTGAGTGGATGTTTAAAAAGCACTCAGTGGTTTACTTTGGACCTGTTTTGTTATAAGGAGATTTACATTTATTACAGATGGGGCCATGTATAAGACAGTTCAAACCATAGATGCTGACAGTTGTGTGGGAGGGTGGACTTAAACAAAGCTGGGTAAGGGGAAGGAGATTTAAATCTGTTTGAGCAACAGACAAAAAAATGTAAATATGATAAATGCACACGCCTCATTCTTCTTTGTCCTTGGTATTTACTTGAAATATATTTTGTATTATTTACTTCTTTTGTAATGCCTCACACACACAATGGGATACCTACATGTTTGCATCTTTAGGTTGGTTATCTTAAAAATACAGGTAAGTAATGAGATGTGTGTGTTTGTTTTCTACACACAGCATACCCTGGTGTAGAGAACAAACCCCACCTCATGCCCAGATTTGCTCCAATCTCCTGTGGCTCCTAAATGAAATAAATGGTGGATCAATATCTTCAACATTTCTTTAGATAGTGTGTAGCTCTCCAAGGTATAATACCATCACTATTTTCACATTATCAGTGACAGATCTCTTATCTTCCCAGTCTTTTTTCTGATATGGATTCAAAATGCTTTGAAGTCAACAACAGGGATCTTGGGTTGAATGATGCTTTGTACTGTACTGTACATATGTCCCATTTCATAGAAGAAGTGCCACAGCCAATATATAGTTATAATATGATCCAGAGATTAGTCAGCAGCCTGAGAGGAGTTGAGAAGAGAATGAAACAGACAGCACCCTGGTAGTCTTCGTGGGACAGTGAAAATCTCCAGGAACATGATCCGCTTACATGAGGTCATTTTCTGCACCTCTCCGGATGTTGTGTTGTGAAGGCGTCTATATAGTGGGCTTTTAAAGGATACTACAAACACTTGGGGTCATACCTGTACAAGTATTAAGTTAGTCATTTTAGTAAAATAAATGCATAAAAAGACATATAATAAATGTTTGCAATTTGATTATGGTATGGCTAACTCTATGCTGTTTTGCTACATTTATTTTGTGCTTTGAGTGATAAAATACCAAATCATATTGGCAGAAGTCTTTGAAAATTATTAAAATGGTCAAATAAAGTTGAAATAATAAATATTCTAAATATTGTAAACTATATGCATGACATAAGATAATACTATCTCCTGGAATCTGCAGCAAGCATCACTATGTCTATCCTGAATTATTTATGGTTTTATGTGCAATGTAATGTTGGTAGCTCAAAATATTATTAAATTACAAGCAGTTCTTTCTTGTACAGATTTTGATGTAAAACTAAGATTTCCCAGTATGTCGTGCAGCCTAATCCCAAATAATCATGTTCCGCACAAGTCATATACTGTCACTTTCACATCAACATAATTTTTGATGCGTTCTAACAGTGTTCTGGTCATCATAACCTTTCCTTGTGTGGGCTACTCAGGCCTGACCCCACACTCCAAAGGCATGCAAATTCTCCTATTTGTGAGAGTGAACGGTTGTCTGTGCAACATCTATCTCTAGCTGTTAACTGGTTAACTCTGCCATTCACTTTGTAGATGTAGAGATGGTTTAATGCAAAAAAAAAATAAACAAAAGATTACTAATGTCAATAAACAATCAATATGAGCGTTGTACGTAAGTATATGATACAGGAGAAAAAGACAAGACGAGCGGAAAAAACATAAAAAGAGAGGTCGTGTTTTAGTCCATGCCTCTTCAGATGAGTGACCCAGAATGGCCGCCCTTGCTTCTGGTTATGGGAATAATAACTACAGAGATGTTAGTTTCCTGCTGTGCTTTTGATTAGATAAGGATGGTGAAATCAATCTCTGACCCTTTCATGGCTTCACCTGCAGCCTTAAATATTTAAGCAGCTGCTATCACTTTAAAGAGAGTGTCGGTAGGGGCCTGTTGCCATGGCTACCACCTGGCCAGACTGGAGTTGTGCTGAATATGCAACACCTTTAGTCCGGGGGTAGGAACTGTAGAGCTTAGGCGGAAATCACACCGGCATACACAGATTGTGCCTTTTAAATATGCAATATGGGCAAAATTTAAAAATTTAGTCAAATATTGGGACCTAGAAGATGAAAGGTGGCAAAGATGATTTAATAGCTTATCTTATTGTATTGTCCTATAATTATGCAGTTATTTATCAATACATGGCTGATATGGATTTGAAAAGTAAAGGCTAAGTAAAATCTACATGCTAAATGCAGTTAAACATTGAACCATTTCATGTTCTCATTGCACACACAGGCTATCCGTTGCTTGGCTATAATCTGTCCACTAAATTTGATTGCCATCTGCTGAACTCTGGGAAAACATACTTTGCCTTTCAGCTAGCTTTGTGAGCCTCCTATTTGTTTGCTTTGACCTCTCTCATTAATTGCTCTCTTGATTTGAGATTTAGCTCTTGTTGGACCAGAAAGCTGATCTGTGCACAGGAGCTGGGTGTGACTTGCCTTGGAGGTATTTGTCCAGACCACACCTGTGAACCTGCAGGGACGACGGTAAAGCAACAGCCCCAGAAACTAGTCCTGACAAACAAATTCACTGAGCCCCAGAGACCAGCGTTTCCCTCCTGTTTCTATGATGTACTCTTGTGGGCAGTACGTCTTCCTTTGGAGCCTTCTGAAGCTGCTGTACACAATAGACCAAGCCTATGTTCTCATTGTGTCATGGTGTTTACTTCAGGACTGATGGTCCCATAGAGATGCATGGGATTATGCAACAGTAGCCAACTAGTGAGTGAGGCTTTCACACTAATATCAAACCGGGTGCTCCACATGTCGAAACACGTGGTTAATTAGTTTATTCTAATCAGTCAACAGTTGGTAGCTGGTAGGACAGATTAGCAGTTTTTTCCATACTAGGTACTGTAAGTGAGCTTAAATATCTCACTCTCTATATATACATACATAAGTATGTATACACTGATATACGGGTCACCTTATTTTTTCTGATATTTTAATGCTTTCAAGGACTTTCTAAATTGAACAAAAAATCTTTGGTAATCAAATTCCTAGCAAAGGTATTGGTTATATATAGGTAGTATACATTTTCTAAAAAAAATTGCACACGTCCAAATAAAGCTTTCTACTTCAAGCTTTTTCCCGTTGTAATAGAGTAATACAAATTATGACTATTACTAGTCAATATTACAGCATAACTGAAGTCATCTGAAAAAAATTCAATATGTATCAAATATGGATTAAATGCAAATCAGTTTCATTTATGGATTTTTTATTTATATATCTCACACAAGAAGCATTTCTCGAAGCGCTCTTCTCAAGAGTAATGACTATTTAAACTAACTCTGCAGGTTATAGACCAAAAATGGATGGTGTCACGTGCAGTTTGATGATAATTCACACCATATGTTTTGACATGTGGAGTGTGTGCGCTATTTCTGGAGATACTGTACTTCAGGTTATTTTCAGCATATGGAGCAGCGTCTTATGGGACTCAATGTAATCTCCAGCACTGTAAATCAGAGCACAAGTCAGGTCACAACTTTCATTACAATCTATGTAGCTTGCTTTTTTTCTGAATAGTTAGTGGATTTCCATAGCATTAGCATATTTTTGGAGCTTGTTTATAGTATTATGAGATGCTAGTGTGGTCTTACTAAACTAAGGTCCTGAAAACATTTTGCAAATCAAGACAAATCTAACCTACTTTATCAAACAAGGGGAAGCTGTTGCCATGTATTGTCTGAGTCAGTCTAATTACTGCTTGCATGCAGACAATCCAGACAGCCACGTTTTAACATTGACATTTAGCCACCACCAAACCCCACAAAAATACTTGTGAAGAATACTTGAGTGTTTTCATGTATTCAATTACATTTAACTTTATTGCCATTACACATACAATAAGGAAATGGTCGCATATACTTGCTGTTCAAAGTGGTTAAAAAAAAGTAATTGGTCAGCTCATTCAGTCACATAAAAAGCATCACTACGACATAAAAACAGCTACAATTCTTAATAATAAAGCCTAAGTTAAATTTCTAGACATTTTTTTGTCTTGATCACAATCTTCTAAATAAAAAAAAAATTAAAGTTTTAATTCAAGTCTCTCTATAAGCCTCTAGATAACCGTGCGTTTGTTTTCACATGTTCATATTTACTAGCAGCAAGCCAATATTATATAGTACATGTAGCTAGCCTGCCGGGTGCCTCCTGTTCTAACAACATATCAAATCTAACTGGCTCCTGTGTTGGGCCTTGGATATACTGTACCTGGTTTTGGAAAAGCTCATTAGAAATTCTGAATGTCAGATTAATAAATCAGTTTTGCTAAATAGTAAGTCATGCTGCATGTTCTGAAATCCAGTAGCTTGACCAATAAAGTAATCTTTCAGCTGAAACAATGTAGCCTTTTATACTGTGCTGATTTGGATGAAAAATCAAGCCTTCAAAAGTCCATAACGAGGCAGAAAATAAATGTCTGATCACTTCTCTCTGCAGTCGCCCACACACAAGCTCACTCCATCTGTTTGCACAACATCACTGCTGCTAGCTTTCCAAGAATGAGCTATTATTTTAGGAACATTCAAAAAACACAGTCATCTTGAAAAGTACATTTAACTGACAGAATAAAATGTGATATGATAATATTTTGTTCTGTAAGTTAAGGACACATTAGCAGTAGTGTCCAATGTAAGAAGTTAATAAAGAAGGCTATATATTTGCTTTGTCTGGGTAGAGAATGTTAGCAACTAGCAACTTAGCCCTTTTTATGTATAGCCTAAACAATGTACCAATTAAGCAAAATGTTAGATGCTCACAGTATCCACACATGATGCAGCGTGCTGGATAATGTATGGATACAGAGCTAATATAGATAAGACAATGCATACCAAAGGCCTACTTTATTAAGCTGTTTAATAGGTTCATAAGTAACTACTTGTCAACTGCACAAGCATATCCACAACGTAATATTGTTTCTAAAAGTGTCTTCAATGCTAATTTTATTTTTTTACTTTGTCATAATCAATAGGAAATACTACTATAGCTTTCCTAGAAACACCGCATTATTTCCCTAGAAAACAACATGAATGACTGGAATACTGTTCCCTCCCTTTACACTCGTCCCGTAAACTCCTCCACTGCATCCCTATCGAAGTTTGGAGCAGCTTACCCCAGTCACTTCCCGTCATGCCTCAAATCTTAATATCCATTTCCTGTGTCATTTTTCAAACAATATTCTTTCTCTTTTGTCAACAGGAGCAGTATGACCTCTCGTGCTGGTTAAACATGGTTCCTCCTAGGTAGGAAAGAAATCGCACATATTTTTTCCTTTTCTTACATTCCAGGGAATAACTCAAAGCAGATGGTGGTTACTGGGGATGTTCCAGGAGCTCCAGGGAAAGTGAACTGTAAAGAAGCCGGAGAGTAGTAATTTGTTAAAATCAGGGGAAGGAAAATCTAACTAAAAGGTCTAGTGAGTTATGAGCTTACAGTAACAGTAACAGTAACAGTAACAGTAACAGTAACAGTAAGTAAACCAGAAAAAATGCTTAGTAAAGTGCCATGTGTAAAATGGTGTAAATATGTGGGTGATTGAAAGTTGATTTGTATATCAATTCCTGTGTACACTTGACATAGTCCTATTTGTAATCAATTTAAATGCTAAATGTGCAGAAAAGTACATGCTACAAAAGACAGGATTGGTATTATATTGTTTTGAGATTGTATATAGATGGCATATATTAGTCAGGTTGGATTAATTTTGGTGAAAATACACTCACCGACCACTCTAATATGTAAGTTTAATTGAATGGGGAGTGGATAAGTGTCATGAGAGCGCCACTCCACTGCTAAGGAGAATGACTCTGGTTAGTTTCTTCTATTCTCAACTTTAACATGGTTATTTCTGACATTTTTTTTTACTAATAAGGTAAGATACAGTATATGCTTTGGCTTCCATTTCTACAATTCTACTATTCCCACATCCACATTATTTAACAATGACAGCTGTAGTACTAATGTGTTCCTCTTCCTTTGTGGTTAGCTAGACTCAATCTTTTCAGTAATGTCCTTTTGAGGAGGGAAGGAAATAAAATGGTCATGATCCAAACTTCCACGCTGCATTTGTGAGTGTTGGCACTCATCTAAAAAAGCTGACCACATATTTCAAACCAAGATATAAACAGCATTTTATTCCAATTTACCAAAACTATTACATAGGCAGAGAGGTTCACACCCTTCTAATGCAAAAACATTTTTTGGTAATGAGAATGATGTCAGGGGGGCCCAATGGAATTCACTTGGGCGTCTGAGGTATTTCAAAAAGTTATTTGACAGCTCCGTCCCAAGTCTTGAACTCAGCAGGCCCCACTCCAAGCCAAAGTGGAGTCATCTGACATTGTTATTGTTCTCTCGTCTGCATGCCTTTCATAGCTGCAGTGTGTTCATGCACAGGGATGGGGTATCAGTGCTCCATTGTGGCTGTTTTATGAAATTTCCTTCCTATATCATATTTTTGTGTTTTCTACCTTCACAGATTCCCAGTGTTTACATTTCATCCAGTGGTAATGGTGAATTCCAGGAAGCAGTGATAGCCTTCTGCCTCTATCATGGTTTAAGCCAAGTGTGACCGGGTCACCATGATGGCCTCCATGGTTGCTAGTGGAAACCGAGATGGGCCGTCTGTGGTCCCACATGGGGTGGATCCGGAGACATGCATGATTGTATTCAAGAACCATTGGGCCCAGGTAAACAATGCAACACAAAAGATATGCTACAATAATACTTTGAAATAGCAAGGTTGGTATTCTGTAGAAAATATTAAGTCAACATTACTTGTTGTTGTGCCTATAGCATACCTGCAATGTTTCTATTTATTTTAGACTGTTCATCTTTTTATATTAGAATAAGGGATGCTCCTAATGGACGTTGATTTATTTTTGCAGTACATAGTGAAACAGCATGAAAAACATCATTGAAGAAAACTAGCTACAGTTTATGCTATTAGGCATATTTTTATGTAACACAAAAATCTAAAAGTAATGACTTTAGAAGATGTTTAACAACCTGAACTGAACTTATCAACCTTATACAGTATAATGAACTAGTACTAGTCTCTTTCAATTTGCTACTTTCTGTAGTAGGCCCATTTTTAATTCACTGTTTTAATTTGTCAGACTAATGTAATGTAATCCTACCTAGTAAGAAGTATTTTGACAATATAGTTAGGGGTTTTTAACAAGGCTACTTTTTGATATATTATGTGCGTAGTCTGTTACAAGCTATAGTTACAGTAATTCTTAAGTTGTAAGTATTTGATGATCTTCTAGAGAAAAGCCAACCCCACTGAGTAATACCTTCAACCCAGCCAGTGAAGTCGAACTGGCTCGTTTACTTAATTGCAGTGTGGTCAAGCCCAGTGGAATCTTGGCAGAATGGATCTCCTGTCTGTTGGCTCTATGTGGCAGCATGTGTCCCTATTCACCCCTGAGTGATCTGGCAGCCTGCTGGACCTTGTCCCGCACCAGGACGAAGAGGCTTTATTGACACAGACATGACACCGGCCTGACTCTGGGGGGTAGAGGAGTGTTGTAACTCAAGTACCCACTGTGTTATGTCTAGATTAGAGGCTGACAGTGTGAGCTCTGACTCTTTTGTAGAGTGGATGCTTCATAGAGCTCAGTTCAATGAAGCCTAACTCCACTGTGGCTTTTGTCGATCAGTTTTGCACAAAATTGTGGAATATGTTGCTAAATTATCACTGAATTATAATTTGTAGTTAGGAATAGCGTGTACTAAATATGTTGATTTACTTTACTTTTCGACACACAGATGTTGATGTAGTTTTATAGGTATATATATATATATTATAGTAAAAACTAGCTCCACATCTAGTTTATACTTTTTAATACTGTCTAATACTTTAACCACCTCTGTTCTAATCCAATGGTTGTTGCCAGTCAGTTTCACCTCTGCAGGGTCTTATTTCTGCTTCGATAACCTTTAGATAAGAGTCCACTTGACTTTGGTTTGAGTTTCGGAAAACCTGGAAATGTGAGCAACCTGTTGGTCTCGGTACTCAGTCCTTCTGTGTAGCTCATTGATAGATTAGGTGTGTGTTATGTTCAAGTGTTGTGGCTTATCTGCTGCTGCAGGCTTTACACTGCTCGTTTGTGTTGTGTATTGACGGCACATGCAAAACAATCTATCGTTTGTCTTAGATGTAATAAATAAACTTTATAGCCATGTTGCTTAGTTACAAATTCAGCACTGTGGTCCCTAACAAGACCTTACATTTTCAAATTACCGGTACCAGCAAGTTGCAGATAAAGTAAATTTAGACAGTGTACATATGACATAAGGGGGGATTCAGATAGTTTCAGCTAATAGGTATAATCTTTAAGATCCAAAGGCTCACCCCAGGGCTCTGTCCTTGCTCCTTTATCATGTCATAGTATATATGGGAATGAGCTTTCAAAGCAGGAGTTATCTTGTTCTGACATGACTCTGTTGAATTGTAACCATATCAGCCACTGATAATGCCAACACTGGTGCCTTGTATATGTGTATCGGGGCAGGCAGGCACTTGACTTGGACTCTAAGCATTTATTTTGCTTTATATTTTATCTATCTCCTTGTTGAACAAAAATAACATTCCCACCCAGGTCAGTTAAAGATAAATATTCATGGCATTCCTAAGCACAGGGCATTATGTAAGATTAGGTCATGCATAGATGAGGAGCGTCTAATGTTGTTATAGAAATAATTACATAATGAAGAAATGCAAAAAATGAAGAAATCATTAGCAATCATTCATATGGGTTTAATTTGTATGATCCTTTCTATTTATTGATCATCAGGACTTGCAGATATGTGTGGCTGAAGGTTTTGGCACCACATCAAACTAACCACTTCACCAATGACCCCCTAATTATATGTGAATAAATTACAGATTTATTTGTTGCTGACCTACACAGACTCTTAATGTCTGTTAGTCTAAATGCATGTTCTCTGACTATAACACAGAATACAGAGTTGAGTACTTTGTTAAGCCTGGTTGTTGGGATCAATACGGGCACTGTCCAAATGTGTCCAGTGAGCAGAATGGCTGACAGATTATCAAAGCTTCCTCTCACCTCATTAACGACCATACTCAGACCCATAGCCCCATCAGGATTGGGCAGGGATTATACACTCTGCTCTTGTTTCCAGCAGCCTGCTTTAGCTCCCTTGTGTACAGTGTATCGTCATGGCAGCAGAGGCAGGCCGTGGACACTGGGCCTATTATAGTGACTTTAGTTTCTACACAACAGCCACGTAAGGGATGGAGTGAATAGACAAAGGCCTATTTGACTGGCGCTAGCCCCGTTCATTTGTTCGTGGCCAATGCCCTGTTTACACAAGGTTCTGGATGACACGCAGGATGAGTCGTTTTACCTGTTTAAAGGTGTGTTTAGTAAACGGCATGAGCGCATTCACATGTTCAGAATTATTTAGTACTGTTTATCCACCTTATACTAGGAAAAGATGATTGATTGGTACATGATTGGTCAAAGAAGAGCAGGTGGTTGGGGCCAGCTAGGTGTCACCAATGAACATGCATGTCTACACTATGGGATGAAGTATGTAGTATGTAGTATGTAGTAAAGTAGGTAGTTGGAGAACCCTAAAGGCTTCATATGATATTTTTACTTTATCTTGGACACCTGTAGATTCCCATTTGATATTATAATTTAGCATACAAAATGACTCAAACATGAGTGAATAAAACAAAATACAGCTCTGGGTCGGCTTTTGACGTAGAAACATTGTAATTAGCTACAATAGGCTGTTAGTAAGTTATAGTGTATGTGAAAGTCGAAATAATACAAACACCCAAATAACTGTATCTCCTTTCTCCTTGTCTGTAGGTGGTAAAAATCCTTGAAAAGCATGACCCCCTCCGCAACACCTCCATGTCACCCCTGGGCGTCCTCAACCTTAGCGCTGGCTCCGGTACCGGCACACGCTTTGGCCCTATCCCCGGAGACGAAGCCAGTGCTGTTCAGAACTACGTGGAGCATATGCTGTTCCTTCTGATCGAAGAAGAATGTGGCCAGGTCGGAGCCATGGGCCCCATTTTGGAATTTGTAATAATGGAGAACGTTATGGAGCGCCTTTTTGTTTGGAGCTTACGTCGAGAATTCACAGACGATATGAAATTAGAACAGTTAAAGATGTACGAAATGTTGGTGGGACAAGCACGCCAGCCATTATTGCACCACAAACCCATTTTGAAACCCTTGATGATGCTATTGTCGTCATGTTCGGGAACAGCGGCCCCGCAGGTCGAGGCGGAGTTGGTGTTGCTGCTTAACCAGCTGTGTTGCGTCCTGGCGAAGGATCCGTCAGTTTTGGAGTTGTTTTTTCACACCAGCGAGGATCAGGGGGCTACAAACTTCCTCATCTTCTCCCTGCTCATCCCGTACATCCATAGAGAGGGGACAGTGGGACAACAGGCCCGGGACGCCTTGCTACTCATCATGTCCTTATCGGCCGAAAACCAGAGGGTGGCCAAGCACATTGCGGAGAATACGTTCTTCTGTCCGGTCAGTACCAATGTGTTACTATTCATTTATTTCTTGGTTGTTGTTTTTGTCTTGGCTTTGAAAGTTAAAGTGAAACTAAACTAAAAATTTGAAAATGCTTTTTGACCAATAGGAAAATTGAACTGTAGTAGCCACTGTTTAACCTAAAGGGTGTTTCATCTGCTTCAGGGTTTAGTTACTCTTTAAGGTAACTCTTCTAATGAGAAGATATGATCACTGTTTGGGTTCCTACTTCCCTTGTGTTCTTGAGCAAAACAACTCGCCCTCAGCTCAAGACACACGTCTATGAAAATTTAAGCATAATTAGTTAAAAATGCATTATAGAAAATACATCTCTTTTTTTCTGTTTTCAAGTACAACATAGTTAATGCAAGCTGACGTCTCAGTTAGTATCATCACAAGTGGAATTCAAGAGTATATATATGTAGTATATAGAATCAGTAGTTCCTGGCATCAGAAGCTTCTCCACATTATGTTTTTACAGTTTATTACCAGTGGTTTAGAAGAGTCACAAAGTACATATTATATATTATTTCATATTTAATGCAAAAGCTTCAGGACCTTTAAAATGTTGTCTAGTCAAAGTGGCTCCAAGCAGCATTATCAGGTAGCTACAGAAGTCGCTTCTTGAATTTCTTGAAAATGAAGACAACTTCCCATAGAGCTTTGTAAAAATGTTAGCAGTGATAAACGTAGCTGTAGCATTGGTCTAAATGACACCGGGAGTGGATTGATTCTCAATAGCCAAACCTTTATGTTTAAATCAAGGCTCAGATGAGACATGACACCACATTAAACAGATTGCATCATAGATACATGAATCATGTGAGTGTCAGAACTCTCATTACCGAGGTGTCTGGGAGGACCTTAATGGAACTTACTCCATTATGTACTATAACTGTATAACGTCCTTATGTCTTCTCATGGTAAAATCTTTTATTATTTCATTCAGATATACCCGTGTGGCGCTTATTCCCCTAATGTTATATACACATTAATCTTGTGTCATAGTGATTGATCAAAATGAATCCCATCACCATTGTGACTAATTATTCCAAATCCCCATGTCTCATTGGGCATAGCATAAGGCTCATTTATGCACTAATCCTATATAATAACACTATTTATCCATATCTGTAGACAGCCAATGAATTCCCCTTTTGATTTGATGCCAGTAAAACAACAGGACGGTCATTATAATTGGTCACACTTGCAGCCCACATGCCTAATCCTATAGAAGACGTGTACGAGAGTGCGTTAATAATTAAGCTTTGAATCCCACTGCATTAAAGAAATGGGCAAAGAAATGCTTGAGAAATAATCCTCTTCATTCATAATCATTTCTGATCTTTTTATGATGTATCAGTAGTCTTGCAGGGATAGAAGCATTTGTGTCTTCAATATTTAGAAATCTGGCCTTGGTCCATATGCCACTATGTAGGCTGCTGCAGTGCATTATCACAGAGTGCTTTATAATGAGCACTAAAGCATGTATGGGGGAGGCTAAAGTCCCAGTGAGCACAGGCCTCACATTTATCATTGATAACATACACTGCCTGATTCATGTTTAATGGTGCCCATAATTTACACTCACTAATACTCAACGCTACATTTGATTTCATTACAATCAGTGCAACACACTGTGCACAAGTCAAGTACAGAATGTGTAACAATGTACAATATACAATAAAGACTAGGGCTGCACAATTAATCACAAACAAATCCAATGGCAATTTTAATGGTCACAATTAGCAAAGGCTGCAATCTTTTATAATAATCTAATAATATCCTCTGCACAAAACAAAATGCACGTAAAGAAAAAACTGCTTATCTTGTAGGTTTAACCTCTACACACATGTTCTGAAAGGCATGTAACAGCTGCTGAATTTTTGTTTTAAAACAATATTCTAATCACAATATTTGTAATTTTATTTTTTTATTTTTTTATTTTTACAAAATTAATTCAATATGCATTTATTATATCGGCGAAAACAGCGTGTCGCCGATATTATGGAATCACGTCGGTGCGCGTCCGCGTCCGCGTCCGCGTCCGCAGATCCTAGCTGTGAACGCGATAACTCAAAAACGA